>CAHIKZ030002287.1:185000-197500 GCA_903632075.3 Acanthosepion pharaonis | reverse complement strand
T
Source organism: Acanthosepion pharaonis (assembly GCA_903632075.3). NCBI lineage: Eukaryota > Metazoa > Mollusca > Cephalopoda > Sepiida > Sepiidae > Acanthosepion > Acanthosepion pharaonis. The sequence continues at coordinate 197,499 of CAHIKZ030002287.1, read as the reverse complement.
ATTAAGAACTATAAAGGAGAAGAAATTGTAGAGAGCCATGATCGAACTTCCTGAAGAGACAAGGCACATAGAAGAAGAAGAAGAAGAAGAAGAAGAAGAAGAAGAAGAAGAAGAAGAAGAAGAAGAAGATGAGCTTGAAAGAAAATGGCTGGAACAAGAATTTAGGAGAGAAGAACAAAAAAGACGAAATTTATTAAGAACTAAAAAGGAGAAGAAATTGAAGAAGAGCCAGAAGAAGAAATCTAACTTCCTGAAGAGACAGAAGAACATAAGAAGAAGAAGAAGAAGAAGAAGAAGAAGAAGAAGAAGAAGAAGAAGAAGAAGAAGAAGCTTGAGTAAATGGCTGAAGAACAAGAATAGAAGAGAAATAACAAAAAACAAAATTTATTAAGAACTAAAGAAGAAGAGAAGAAATTGAAGAGAGAAGAAGATCGCGAAGGAACTTCCTGAAGAAGAAGAAGAAGAAGAAGAAGAAGAAGAAGAAGAAGAAGAAGAAGAAGAAGAAGAAGAAGAAGAAGAAGAAAATGGCTGAAAATGGACGAAGGAACAAGAAGAAGATAACAAAAAAAACGAAATTTATTAAGAACTATAAAGGAGAAGAAATTGAAGAGAGCCATGATCAAACTTCCTGAAGAGACAAGGCACATAGAAGAAGAAGAAGAAGAAGAAGAAGAAGAAGAAGAAGAAGAAGAAGAAGAAGAAAATGCTTGAATAAATGGAAGAAGGAACAGAAGAGGAGATAACAAAAAACGAAATTTATTAAGAACTAAAAAGGAGAAGAAATTGTAAGAGCCATGATCGTAACTTCCTGAAGAGAAGAAGGGCAAGAAGAAGAAGAAGAAGAAGAAGAAGAAGAAGAAGAAGAAGAAGAAGAAGAAGAAGAAGAAGAAGCTTGAGTAAATGGCTGGCGGAACAAGGATTAGTAGAGATAAAAAAACACGAAAATTTATTAAGAACTAAAAAGGAGAAGAAAGGGAAGAGTAGAGAGCCATGATCGCCTACTTAAGAAGAGACAAAATGGCTAGAAGAAGAAGAAGAAGAAGAAGAAGAAGAAGAAGAAGAAGTGAAGAAGAAGTAAATGGTCAGCTTGAACAAGAATAGGAGAGATAAATAAAAAGAAAATGAAATTTATTAAGAACTAAAAGGAGAAGAAAACAAAATTTATCAAGAGCCATGGATAGGAAATAACTTCTTAACGTGAGAAGAGTAAAAGGCTGGCGAGAAGAAGAAGAAGAAGAAGAAGAAGAAGAAGAAGAAGAAGCTTGAGTAAATGGCTGGGAACAAGGATTAGGAGAGATAACAAAAAAACAAAAAATTTATTAAGAACTATAAAGGAGAAGAAATTGTAGAGAGCCAATAACCTCGCTAACTTCCTGAATAGACAAGGCACATAGAAGAAGAAGAAGAAGAAGAAGAAGAAGAAGAAGAAGAAGAAGAAGAAGAAGAAAAGAAGAGCTTGAGTAAATGGCTGAAGTAACAAGAATAGAGAGAAATAACAAAAAGACGAAATTTATTAAGAACTATAAAGGAGAAGAAATTGTAGAGAGCCATGATCAATAAACTCCTGAAGAGACAAGGCAAATGGAAGAAGAAGAAGAAGAAGAAGAAGAAGAAGAAGAAGAAGAAGAAGAAGAAGAAGAAAATGAAGCTTGAGTAAATGGACGGCTGAACAAGGATTAGAAGAGATAACAAAAACCTACGAAATTTATTAAGAACTATAAAGGAGAAGAAATTGTAGAGAGCCATGATCGCTAACTTCCTGAAGAGACAAGGCACATAGAAGAAGAAGAAGAAGAAGAAGAAGAAGAAGAAGAAGAAGAAGAAGAAGAAGCTTGAGTAAATGGCTGGCTGAACAAGAATAGAAGAGAGAAGAACAAAAGACGAAATTTATTAAGAACTATAAAGGAGAAGAAATTGGATTAGAGAGAGAGCATGATCGCTAACTTCCTGAAGAGACAATGGCTGGCGTAGGAAGGATTAGAAGAAAGAAGAAGAAGAAAGAAGAAGAAAGAAGAAGAAATGGAAGAAGAAAGAAGAAGATTAGAAGAAGAAGAAATAACCTAAACTTAAGGAGAAGTTTGAACCATGAACAAAATTCCTGAAGAGACAACAAAAAGAAGAAGAAGAAGAATTAAGAAGAAGAAGAAAAGAACGAGAAGAAGAACAAGAAATGAGCCAAAAGACGTAAAGAACTATAAAGGAGAACAAGAGAGGCACAACTTCCTGAAGAAGAAGAAGAAGAAGAAGAAGAAGAAGAAGAAGAAGAAGAAGAAGAAGAAGAAGATTAGTAGAGATGAAAATGGAAACTGAACAAGAATAGGAGAGAAGAAAAAAAAACGAAATTTATTAAGAACTATAAGAAGAAATTGAAGAGAGCCAAGATCGCTAACTTCCTGAAGAGAAAGGCACAAGAAGAAGAAGAAGAAGAAGAAGAAGAAGAAGAAGAAGAAGAAGAAAAAGAAGAAGAGTTTGAATAAATGGCTGAACAAGAATAGGAGAGATAACAAAAAAGACGAAATTTATTAAGAACTATAAAGGAGAAGAAATTGTAGAGAGCCATGATCGCTAAAAGGGATTGAAGAGACAAGGCAATAGAAGAAGAAGAAGAAGAAGAAGAAGAAGAAGAAGAAGAAGAAGGAAGAAGAAGAAAAATGAGTAAATGGCTGGCTGAACAAGAAAGAGAAGAAGATAACAAAAAAACGAAATTTATTAAGAACTATAAAGGAGAAGAAATTGTAGAGAGCAATGATCGCTAACTTCCTGAAGAGACAAGGCACATAGAAGAAGAAGAAGAAGAAGAAGAAGAAGAAGAAGAAGAAGAAGAAGAAGAAGAGCTTGAGTAAATGGCTGGCTGAACAAGAATAGGAGAGATAACAAAAAGACGAAATTTATTAAGAACTATAAAGGAGAAGAAATTGTAGAGAGCCATGATCGCTAACTTCCTGAAGAGACAAGGCAAATAGAAGAAGAAGAAGAAGAAGAAGAAGAAGAAGAAGAGAAAGTGAAGCTTGAGAAAATGAAGGCGTAAAAAATTAGTAACAAGGACCGAATTGTAGAGAGATAACAAAAGACGAAATTTAGTAGAGAAGAACTATAAAAGGAAGAAGAAATTGAAATAAATGGCTGGCCAAGGATTAGTAGAGATGGCAAGAAGAAGAACTTTATTAGAGACAAGGGAGAAGAATTAAAAGAAGAAGAAGAAGAAGAAGAAGAAGAAGAAGAAGAAGAAGAAGAAGAAGAAGAAGAAAAATGGCTGGCTGAACAAGAATAGGAGAGATAACAAAAGACGAAATTTATTAAGAACTATAAAGGAGAAATTATTGTAGAGAGCCATGATTAGTAGACAAGGCAATAAGAAGAAGAAGAAGAAGAAGAAGAAGAAGAAGAAGAAAATGGAAGAAGCGTAAATGGACGGCTGAACAAGAATAGGAGAGATAACAAAAAAGACGAAATTTATTAAGAACTAAAAAGGAGAAGAAATTGTAGAGAGCCATATCGCCAACTTCCTTCAGACAAGGCAGTAAATTCCTGAAGAAGAAGAAGAAGAAGAAGAAGAAGAAGAAGAAGAAGAAGAAGAAGAATGGCTGGAAGAAGAAGAAGAAGCTTGAGTAAATGGTTGGACGAACAAAAAGGAGAGATAAGTAGAGATGAAAAGAAAAGAAGAAAGAAGAAAAGAAGGAGAAGAAATGGCTGGCGTAGAAGGGATTAGTAGAAAAGATCGCAAACTTCCTGAAATTGAGAGAGGCAACAAGAAGAAAAGAAGAAGAAGAAGAAGAAGAAGAAGAAGAAGAAAAGAAGAAGAAAGAAGCTTGAGTAAATGGCTGGCTGAACAAGAATTAGGAGAGATAACAAAAAGACGAAATTTATTAAGAACTATAAAGGAGAAGAAATTGTAGAGAGCCATGATCGCTAACTTCCTGAAGAGACAAGGTAGAAGAAGAAGAAGAAGAAGAAGAAGAAGAAGAAGAAGAGATGAAGAAGAAGAAGAAGAAGAAGCTTGAGTAAATGGCTGGCTGAACAAGAATTAGTAGAGATAACAAAAAGAGTGAAAATTTATTAAGAACTATAAAGGAGAAGAAAATTGGGAGAGCCATGATCGCTAAAATAAAAGACTAAATCCTTAAGAGTTTGAGAGAAATAGAAGAAGAAGAAGAAGAAGAAGAAGAAGAAGAAGAAGAAGAAGAAGAAGAAAAGAAGAAGAAGAAGCTAAATGGTATGAAACAGGGAATAGGAGAGATAACAAAAAGACGAAATTTATTAAGAACTATAAAGGAGAAGAAATTAGTAGAGAGCCATGATCAATAACTTCCTGAAGAGACAAGGCAATAGAAGAAGAAGAAGAAGAAGAAGAAGAAGAAGAAGAAGAAGAAGAAGAAGAAGAAGCTTGAGTAAATGGCTGGCTGAACAAGAATTAGGAGAGATAACAAAAAAACGAAATTTATTAAGAACTATAAAGGAGAAGAAATTGTAGAGAGCCATGATCAATAAACTTCCTGAGTTTGAGACAATGGCATAGAAGAAGAAGAAGAAGAAGAAGAAGAAGAAGAAGAAGAAGAAGAAGAAGAAGAAGCTTGAGTAAATGGCTGGCGAACAAGAATAGGAGAGATAAACAAAAACGAAATTTATTAAGAACTATAAAGGAGAAGAAATTAGAGAGCCATGATCGCAATAACTTCCTGAAGAGACAAAGCACATAGAAGAAGAAGAAGAAGAAGAAGAAGAAGAAGAAGAAGAAGAAGAAGAAGAAGAAGAAGCTTGAGTAAATGGCTGGCTGAACAAGAATAGGAGAGATAACAAAAAACGAAATTTATTAAGAACTATAAAGGAGAAGAAATTGTAGAGAGCCATGATCGGGAAACTAGAAGAGATGAAGGAACAAGAAGAAGAAGAAGAAGAAGAAGAAGAAGAAGAAGAATTAGAAGAAGAAGAAGAAGAAGAAAAAGTTTGAAAATGGCTGGCTAACAAGAATTAGGAGAGATAAAAAAAAGAAGAAATTTATTAAGAACTATAAAGGAGAAGAAATTGTAGAGAGAGATGATCACTAACTTCCTGAAGAGACAAGGCAAATGAAGTTGAAGAAGAAGAAGAAGAAGAAGAAGAAGAAGAAGAAGAAGAAGAAGAAGAGAAGAAGAAAATGGCTGGCTGAACAAGAATAAGAGAGATAACAAAAAGAAAAATTTATTAAGAACTAAAAGGAGAAGAAATTGTAGAGAGCCATGAACAAACTTCCTGAAGAGACAAGGGCAAAAGAAGAAGAAGAAGAAGAAGAAGAAGAAGAAGAAGAAGAAGAAGAAGAAGAAAATGGCTTGAATAAATGAACAAGAACAAGAATAGAAGAAGGAAAAAAAGAAAATTTATTAAGAACTATAAAGGAGAAGAAATTGTAGAGAGCCATGATCGCTAACTTCCTGAAGAGACAAGGCACAAGAAGAAGAAGAAGAAGAAGAAGAAGAAGAAGAAGAAGAAGAAGAAGAAGAAGAGCTTGAAAAGAAGCTGGAGCTGAACAAGAATAGAGATAACAAAAAGAAACTATTTATTAAGAACTAGAAAGGAGAAGAAATTGTAGAGAGCCATGATCGAAGGAAAAAAGTTGAAGAGACAAAGCAAAAAAGGGATTTAGAGAGAAATAGAAGAAGAAGAAGAAGAAGAAGAAGAAGAAGAAGAAGAAGAAGAAGAAGAAGAAGCTTGAGTAAATGGCTGGCGAACAAGAATTTAGGAGAGATAACAAAAACGAAATTTATTAAGAACTATAAAGGAGAAGAAATTGTAGAGAGCCATGATCGTAACTGATGAGAGAAGAACTTAAGAAGAAGAAGAAGAAGAAGAAAAGAAGAAGAAATGGCTGAATTAAGAAGAAATAAAAAGAAATTAGAAGCTTGAAGAAATGGAGGCATGAACAAGAATAGGAGAGATAACAAAAGAAGAAAAATTTATTAAAGAACTTGAGTAAATGGAGAAGAATTAGTGAGATGGCCAATAAAATTTATTGAGAACTTAAAGAAAGAAATTGTAGGAGCCATATCGCTAAGAAGAAGAAGGCAATAAGAAGAAGAAGAAGAAGAAGAAAGAAAAGAAGAAGAAGAAGCTTGAGCGTAACAAGAATAGAAGAGATGGCAGAAAAATTTATTAAGAACTATAAAGGAGAAAAATTGGAAGAACAGAGAGATGATCAATAAGAAGAAGAGACAAGGCAAATAGAAGAAGAAGAAGAAGAAGAAGAAGAAGAAGAAGAAGAAGAAGAAGAAGAAGAGAGTAAAAAAGGCTGGCTGAACAAGAATTTATTAGATAACAAAAGACGAAATTTATTAAGAACTATAAAGGAGAAGAAATTGAGAGAGCCATGATCGTAAATCCTGAAGAGACAAGTAACATAGAAAGAAGAAGAAGAAGAAGAAGAAGAAGAAGAAGAAGAAGAAGAAGAAGAAGAAGCTTGAGTAAATGGCTGGCTGAACAAGAATAGAGAGATGATAACAAAAAAGACGAAATTTATTAAGAACTATAAAGGAGAAGAAATTGTAGAGAGCCATGATCGCTAACTTCCTGAAGAGACAAGGCACATAGAAGAAGAAGAAGAAGAAGAAGAAGAAGAAGAAGAAGAAGAAGAAGAAGAAGAAGCTTGAGTAAATGGCTGGCTGAACAAGAATAGGAGAGATAACAAAAAGACGAAATTTATTAAGAACTATAAAGGAGAAGAAATTGTGGAGAGCCATGATCGCTAAAAGAGACAAGGCATAGAAGAAGAAGAAGAACTCTTTTAGAAGAAGAAGAAAAGAAGAAGAAAAAGAAGATTAAATGGCTGGCTGAACAAGAATAGGAGATAACAAAAGACGAAATTTATTAAGAACTATAAAGGAGAAGAAATTGTAGAGAGCCATGATCGCTAACTTCCTGAAGAGACAAGGCAATGGAAGAAGAAGAAGAAGAAGAAGAAGAAGAAGAAGAAGAAGAAGAAGAAGAAGAAAATGGCTGGCTGAACAAGAAACAGGAGAGATGGCAAAAAAAAGACGAAATTTATTAAAAACTATAAAGGAGAAGAAATTGTAGAGAGCCATGATCGCTAACTTCCTGAAGAGACAAGGCAATAAGAAGAAGAAGAAGAAGAAGAAGAAGAAGAAGAAGAAGAAGAAGAAGAAGAAGAAATCAAATGGCTGGCTGAACAAGAATTAGGAGAGATAACAAAAAAACCGAAATTTATTAAGAACTATAAAGGAGAAGAAATTGTAGAGAGCCATGATTAGTAACTTCCTGAAGAGATGAAGAAGAAGAAGAAGAAGAAGAAGAAGAAGAAGAAGAAACTTGAGAAGAAGAAGAAGAAGAAGAAGAAGAGAAGAAGAAGAAGAAAATGGCTGGCTGAACAAGAATAGGAGAGATAACAAAAAGACGAAATTTATTAAGAACTAAATGGAGAAGAAATTGGATTAGAGCCATGATCGCTAACTTCCTGAAGAGAGAAGGCACAGAGAAGAAGAAGAAGAAGAAGAAGGAAGAAGAAGAAGAAGAAGAAGAAGAAGAAGAAGCTTGAGTAAATGGCTGGCTGAACAAGAATAGGAGAGAATAACAAAAGACGAAATTTATTAAGAACTATAAAGGAGAAGAAATTGTAGAGAGCCATGATCGCAACTTCCTGAAGAGACAAGGCACAAGAAGAAGAAGAAGAAGAAGAAGAAGAAGAAGAAGAAGAAGAAGAAGAAGAAGAAGAAGAGTAAATGGCTGGCTGAACAAGAATAGGAGAGATAACAAAAAAGACGAAATTTATTAAGAACTATAAAGGAGAAGAAATTGTAGAGAGCCATGATCGCTAACTTCCTGAAGAGACAAGACAAGAAGAAGAAGAAGAAGAAGAAGAAGAAGAAGAAGAAGAAGAAGAAGAAGAAGAAGAAGCTTGAGTAAATGGCTGGCTGAACAAGAATAGTAGAGATGGAAAATAAAATTTATTAAGAACTATAAATTTAAGAAATGGTTAAAAGGAGAAGGGAAATTGTAGAGAGCCAAGAACTCGAAGAAGAAGAAGAAGAGAAATGGCTGGCTGAACAAGAAGAAGAAGAAGAAGAAATTTAGAAGAAGAAGAAGAAGAAGAAATTGTAGAAAGAAGAACTCCTGAAGAGAAAGGCACATGGAAGAAGAAGAATAGTGAGATTGAAAAATGGCTGGCGAAATTTATTAAGAAGAGATAAAAAAAGAAGAAATTTATTAAGAACTATAATGGAAGAAATTGTAAGAGCCATTCCTGAAGAGACAATGGAAATAGAAGAAGAAGAAGAAGAAGAAGAAGAAGAAGAAGAAGAAGAAGAAGAAGAAGAAGAAGAAGAGTAAATGGCTGGCTGAACAAGAATAGGAGAGATAACAAAAGACGAAATTTATTAAGAACTATAAAGGAGAAGAAATTGTAGAGAGCCAAGATCGCTAACTTCCTGAAGAGACAAGACAAGGCAAGATAGAAGAAGAAGAAGAAGAAGAAGAAGAAGAAGAAGAAGAAGAAGAAGAAGAAGTTGAGTAAATGGCTGGCTGAACAAGAATAGGAGAGATAACAAAAAGACGAAAATTTATTAAGAACTATAAATGGAGAAGAAATTGTAGAGAGCCATGATCATAACTTCCTGAGAGAGACAATAGAAGAAGAAGAAGAAGAAAATGGAAGAAGAAGAAGAAGAAGAAGAAGAAGAAGAAGAAGCTTGAGTAAATGGCTGGCTGAACAAGAATAGGAGAGATACAAAAAGACGAAATTTATTAAGAACTATAAAGGAGAAGAAAATTGTAGAGAGCCATGATCGCTAAACTAGTGAAGAGACAAGGCACACAGAAGAAGAAGAAGAAGAAGAAGAAGAAGAAGAAGAAGAAGAAGTTTGAGTAAATGGCTGAACAAGAATAGGAGAGATAACAAAAGACGAAATTTATTAAGAACTATAAAGGAGAAGAAATTGTAGAGAGCCATGGAAAAGAGACAAGATCTAAAAAGAAGAAGAAGAAGAGACAAAGAATAAGAAGAAGAAGAAGAAGAAGTAAATGAAGAAGAAACAAGAATTAGTAGAGAGAAGAAAAGACGAAATTTATTAAGAACTAAATGGAGAAGAAACAAGAGAGCCAGAGATAAATGACGAAACCTTTTAAGAGACTTGAAGAAGCTTGAAAATGGCTGGCGAAAATAGAATTAGAAGAAGATGGCAATAACCTAAGAAGATTAGAAGATTTTAAGAAGTAAATGGAAGAAGAAGAAGAAGAAGAAGAAAAGAAGAAGAAGAAAAGAAGAAGAAGCTTGAGTAAATGGCTGGCTGAACAAGAATAGGAGAAAAAAAAAAGACGAAATTTATTAAGAACTATAAAGGAGAAGAAATTGTAAGAGCCAAGATCGCTAACTGAGAAGAGACAAATGGAGAGAAGAAGAAGAAGAAGAAGAAGAAGAAGAAGAAGAAGAAGAAGAAGTTTGAGTAAATGGTTGGCAAAAGACGAAAAAGAAGAATAGGAAGAAATAACAAAAACGAAATTTATTAAGAGACAAAAGGAGAAAAATTGAAGGAGAAAAGAAAAAGGGATTAGTAGAGAAAAGAAGAAGAAGAAGAAAAGAGAAGAAAAAATGAGAAGAAGAGACAAGGTTAGAAGAAAAGAAATGGCAGAAGAAGAATAAATGAATTGAGTAAATGAGAAGAAAAAAGACGAAATTTATTAAGAACTATAAAGAGAGAAGAAATTAAAGAAGAGCCATGATCGCAACTTCCTGAAGAGACAAGGGATAGAAAGAAGAAGAAGAAGAAGAAGAAGAAGAAGAAGAAGAAGAAGAAGAAGAAGAAGAAAATGAGTAAATGGCTGGCTGAACAAGAATAAGAGAGATAACAAAAAAGACGAAATTTATTAAGAACTATAAAGGAGAAGAAATTGTAGAGAGCCATGATCGCAAACTTCCTGAAGAGACAAGGTAGAAAAGAAGAAGAAGAAGAAGAAGAAGAAGAAGAAGAAGAAGAAGAAGAAGAAGATTGAGTAAATGGCTGGCTGAACAAGAATAGGAGAGATAACAAAAAACGAAATTTATTAAGAACTAAAAGGAGAAGAAATTGTAAAAGAGCCAAAGATCGCTAAAAAGAAGAAGAAAAAGGCACATAAAAGAAGAAGAAGAAGAAGAAGAAGAAGAAGAAGAAGAAGAAGAAGAAGAAGAAGAAGCTTGAGAAAAATGGCTGGAAAGAACAAGAATAGAAAAGATAAGAAAAAAAGAGAAATTTATTAAGAACTATAAAGGAGAAGAAATTGTAAAAGCCATGATCGCTAAAAGAAGAGACAAGGCACAGAAGAAGAAGAAGAAGAAGAAGAAGAAGAAGAAAAGAAAGAAGAAGAAGCTTGAGTAAATGGCTGGCTGAAGAAGAAAAAGATAAAAAAAGAAAGAAATTTATTAAGAACTAAAAGAAGAAATTGAAGAGCCATGAAAGAAAGGCACAAAAAGAAGAAAAGAAGAAGAAGAAGAAGATTAAATGGCTGGCTGAGAAAGGAGAGATAACAAAAAGAGAAAAACTATAAAGGAGAAGAAATTGAGAGAGCCAAGAAAGAAACTTCCTGAAGAGACAAGAAGAAGAAGAAAAGAAGAAGAAGAAAAGAAGAAGAAAAAGAAGAAGAAGAAGAAAAGCTAGTAAATGAAGAAAGAAAGAAACAAAAAAGAAAATTTAAAGAACTATAAAGGAGAAGAAATTGTAAAAGCCATGATCGCTTAACAAAGAAAGAAGAAAAGAAAGAAAAAGATAAAAAAAGAAAGAAAGAACTATAAAAGGAGAAGAAAAGAAGAAAAAGAAGAAAGAAAGAAAAAAGGAAAGAAAAAGAAGAAGAAGAAAAAGAAAAGAAGAAAAGAAGAAAAAGAAAGAAGAAGAAGAAAGAAAAGAAGAACTAAAAGGAGAAGAAATTGTAGAGAGCCATGAAAAAAGAGAAAAAAAGAAAAGAAAAAGAAGAAGAAGAAAGAAGAAAAGAAGAAGAAGCTTGAAAAAACAAGAATAAGAAAATAAAAAAGAAAATTTATTAAGAACTATAAAGGAGAAGAAAAAGAGAGCAAAAGAAAGAAAACTTCCTGAAGAGACAAGGCACATAGAAGAAGAAGAAGAAGAAGAAAAGAAAAGAAGAAAAGAAGAAGAAGAAAAATGAAAAGAATAGAAGAAAAAAAAGACGAAAATTAAGAAAGAAAAGAGAAGAAATTATAGAGAGCCAGGAGAAGAAAAGACAAAAAAGAAAGAAAAGAAAAGAAAAAAAAGAAGAAGAAGAAGAAGAAAAAGAAAGAAAGAAAGTTTCAGGGAGAGAAAAAAAAGACGAAATTTAAAGAAAAAAAGGAGAAGAAAAAGCCATGACAAAAAAAGAAGAAGAAGAAAAAGAAAAAGAAGAAAAGAAAGAAGAAAAAAAAATAGAAGAAAAAAAAGAAATAAAAGAAAGAAGAGAAGAAAGAGAAAAAAAAGAAGAAAGAAAGAAGAAAAGAAAAGAAGAAGAAAAGAAGAAAAGAAATGAAAGAAAAAAAAGAAAAAAAGGAAGAAGAAAGAAATTGAGAGAGCCAAAATTAAGAAGAAGAAAAGAAAGGCAAAAAGAAGAAGAAAAGAAAAGAAAAAAGAAGAAAAGAAAAAAAGAAAAGAAAGAAAAAAGAAGAAAAAAGAAAAGAAAGAAAAAAAAAGAGACAAAAATAGAAAAGAAAAAAGAAGAAGAAAAGAAAGAAAAAAGAAGATAAAAGGAAAGAAAAAAGATAGATTCTTCTCGAAAGAAAGAACTAAAAAAGAAGAAGAAAGCTGAGATAGAAAAAGAAAAAAAGAAGAAAAGAAGAAGAAAGAAGAAAAAGAAAAAAAAAGAAAAGAAGCTAAAAAAAAAAGAGAAAAAGAAAAAAAAAAAAAGAAATTAAGAAAAAAAAAGAAGAAGAAAAAGAAAAAAGAAAAAAGTTTCGAAAAAGAAAAGAAAAAAGAAAGAAAGAAAAAAAAGAAAAAAAGAAAAAGAAAAAAGAAAATAAAAAAAAAAGAAAAGAAAAAGAAAGATAAAAAAAGAAAAAAAGAAAAAGAAAAAGAAAAAGAGAAAAAAAGAAGATTAAAAAAAGGAAAAGAAAAGAAAGAAAAAAAGAAGAAAAAAAGAAGAGAAAAAGAAGAAAGAAAGAAAGAAAAAAAGAAGAAGAAAAGATAGGAAAAGAAAGAAAGAAAGAAAAAAAAGAAAGAAAAAGAAAAAAAAAAAGAAAGAAAAAAAAAAAGAAAAAAAAGAAAAAAAAGAAAGAAAGAAAGAAGAAAAGAAGAAGAAAGAAGAAAGAAAAAAAAGAAGAAAAAGAAAAAAAAAAAAAGAACAAGAAAAACAAAAGAAGAAAAAAGATAGAAAAGAAAGAAAGAAGAAAAAGAAAGAAGAAAAGAAAGAAAGAAAAAGAAAAGAAAAGAAGAAAAAAGAAAAGAAGAAGAAGAAGAAAGAAAAAAAAAGAAAAAAAGAAAGAAAGAAAAAAAGGGAGAAGAAAAGAAAGAAAAAAGAAAAAAAAACAAAAACTAAAAAAAAATGGAAAGAAAGAAAAAAAAGG
>CAHIKZ030002287.1:65000-180000 GCA_903632075.3 Acanthosepion pharaonis | reverse complement strand
GAAGAAGAGAAACGTCCTGTAAAGAACGGAAGAAGAAGAAGAAGAAGAAGAAGAAGAAGAAGAAGAAGAAGAAGAAGAAAAAAAAGAAGAAAAAAGGACGAAGAAGAAGAAGAAGAAGAAATAAAGAAAAAGAAAAAAAGAAGAAGAAGAAAGAAAAGAAGAAAAAAAAGAAGAAGAAAGAAAAAGAAGAAAAAGAAAAAAGAAAAAAAGAAGAAGAAGAAGAAGAAGAATTGAAGAAGAAGAAAAGAAAAAAAGAAAAAAAAAAAATGAAAAAAGAACAGGAGAAGAAGAAGAAGATGAAAGAAAGAAAAGATTTAAGAAGAAGAAAAAAAAGATTTGAAAAATTTTTAAAAAAAAGAAAGAAGAAGAAAGAAGAAGAAGAAGAAGAAGAAGAAGAAAAGAAAAAGAAGAAGAAGAATAAAAGAAAAAAAAAAAAGAATTTAAGAAAAAATAAAAAAAGAAAAGAAAAAGAAAAAAAAGAAAATTTAAGAAGAGAAAGAAAAAGAAAGAAGAAGAAGAAAGGAAGAAAGAAGAAGAATTCTTTTTAAAAGAAAAATGAAGAATTGAAGAAGAAAGAAGAAAAAAAAAAAAAGAAAGAAAAAAGAAAAAAAATTGAATAAAAGAAGAAGAAGAAAATTTAAAGAAAAGAAAAAAAATTTAAAGAAATAAGAAATAAATAATATTAATCACAAAAAAAGAAAGGAAAAAAAAGAAAAGAAGAATTAAAAAAGAAGAAAAAAAAAAGAAAACAAAAATAAAAAATGGAAGAAAGAAAGAAAGAAAAAAGAAGAATGAAAAAAATAATAAAAATCAAGAAGAAAAGAAAATAAATGAATAAAAGAAAAAAAAGAAAATGAAAAAAAAATAAAAGGAAAATTAAAAAATAAAAAAAAAAGAAAAAAAAAAAGAAGAAAAGAAAGAAAAAAAACAGAAAAAAGAAAGAAAAAAAAAGAAAAAACAAAAAAAAAAAATATAAAGAATTAGCCAAAGAAAGAAATAGAAAGAAAAAAAAATCTCAAAAATGAAAGTAAAATAAAGAAGAAGATCAACAAAAAAAAAAAGAAGAAAATTAAAAATATTGAAGAAGAAAATAAGATAAGAAAAAAAAAAGAATAAATGGACGAAGAAACAAACTTTCCAAAGAATAAAAACAAAATTTATATTTTGCTTTTAAAGGAATAAAAATTGAAGAGCCATTCTTTAAAGTCCTAAGGGTTTATTTTGTTCGAAGAAGAAGAAGAAGAAGAAATTTATTAAGAAGAAGAATTGAAGAAGAATTTGATAGAATAAATGGACGAAGGAACATGGTTTATATAATAACAAAAATTAAATTTATCAGAGAGAAAGAGGATTGTTTTTTTATTAGAAGTTATATGATTGCAAAAAATGTAGGGTCACGGACATATGGTCAATAGAAGAAGAAGAAGAAGAAGAATCTTATAAAAAATTGGAAGAAAAATAAAGAAGAAGAAAAAAAAAAAGAATAAATTCAAAAAGAAAATTAAAAGAGCTAAAGAATAGGGATTTGAAGAATTAAAATAATTTCCAATTTTAATTTCAAAAATCAAACTGAAGAATAAGAAGAAGAAGAAAAAAAAATAATAGATAGAAGAACCAGAATCAAAGAAGAAAAAGCAAGAAGAGTTTAAAGAAGAAGAAGAAGAATAATAAAGAAAAGAAGAAGAAGAAGAAGAAGAAGAAGAAGAAAAAGAATTTTTGAAGAAAAGAATAAGAAGAAGAAGAAGAAATAGAAAACCAAAGAAAAAATCTTTTTTTTAAAAAAAAGCTAAAAAAGAAGAAGAAGAAATAGAATTTGTAAATTGAAAAATCTCCAACGTCCTTAAAAAAAATTTCGAAAGAAGAAGAAGAAAAGAAGAAGAAGAAGAAGAAGAAGAAGAAGAAGAAGAAGAAAAAAAAAGAAGAAGAAGGTTCTTTTATAATTTTAAATAATGTAACAAAAAAAAATTCATTTAAATGTCAATAATCTGGATAGGAAAAATTTTTTTTCCAATTTTCAACGTTTCTTGGTCATCTGAAACATTAAGAATCAGAAGAAAAAGAAGGTAGAAGATTTCTGAAAAAAGAAGAAAAAGAATAAATTTTTTTGAATTAAATTTTACGAAGGAACAAGGCACCCAGAATATAAAAACAAAAAACAAAAATTTAAATCCTGTATCTTTTTTTTTTTTATTATGGTAAACAGAAAAATTTTTTTTCCAAAACATTCTGTTTGTTTTGTTTTTACAGAAGATAGATTCTTAAAAGCAAAAAAAAAGAAGACAATAAAATGATATCAAGTGAATTTAGGAAAATTTTTACTTAGAGAAAATAACAAAAAAACAAAATTTAAAAACAATTTTAGAGGATAGAAAAATGGAAATCAATTTTTAGAAAAAATGTATTCTGCAAATTGGGAACAAATTGAAGAGAAAACCCAGAATTCTTTAAAAGTGAGCTACAACCTTCCCAACAAGAGAATAAATGGACGGGAGAACAGATGAAAAAAACTTTGAAAATTTTTTTTAGCTAAAGAGGATAGGAAATTGTGGAGAGCCATGATTTTTCCAAATTATGAAGGGGTCACAGATAACAAGAAAAAGAAGAAGAAGAAATTAAGAAGAAGAAAATTCAATTTATAAGAAGCAATTTAAAGCAGATAAAATGGTTTTTTGAATAAATGGACGAAGGAACAGGTTTAGAAGATTATGAAAAAAAAACAAAATTTATAAGAGCTAAAGGAGGAAATTTTGAACAGAACATTTCCAGTCTGTTCCAAATTTCAATTAAGAAAGCTATGAACAAGAAAAAAAAAATTTATGTTAGAAGAAAAAAAGAAGAAGAAAAAAAATAAATGGACGAAGGAACAGGGGAAAAAAAAATTAAAAGAAAAAAAGGAAATTGTTTTCAATAGAAAGAGGATGGGAAATTGTGAGAAGCCAAGGACATCACGTCCTGTAAAAAGCATGAATAACATAGAAGAAGAAGAAGAAGAAGAAGAAAAAAGAAATTCGGGAAGAAGTAAGATGAGAAAGAAAAAATTTAGCTTGAATAAATTGGAAAAAGGAACAGGGTTTAGAAAAATTTAAAAAAAATGGAAAAATCAAGAAATGGGATGATACAAAAATTTTTTAGGATAGTCTGGGGCAATTTAGAAAAAAATAGATTTTGTCAGAAGAATTTATGTAAGAAAAAAAAGAAAAAAAAGAAAGAAGAAAGAAATTGGTAAAAGAAATTTAAAACTACCTGAAGGAACAACATTTATCTAAGAAAAAATGAAAAAAGAAAATTTTTCAGCCAGAGGATAGAAATTGTCAAATATACATCTCCAACGTCCTGTAAAATCACAAAATAGAAGAAAATCAA
Source organism: Acanthosepion pharaonis (assembly GCA_903632075.3). Lineage (NCBI taxonomy): Eukaryota > Metazoa > Mollusca > Cephalopoda > Sepiida > Sepiidae > Acanthosepion > Acanthosepion pharaonis. Next base: position 176,637 of record CAHIKZ030002287.1, on the reverse strand, counting down.
GGAAAAGATTCCAGAAATAAAGAATAAAAGAAGAAAATGATGGTGAATTTAAAAGGACGAAACAACATAGTTTAGAAATGTCTTTGAAAAAATTTTTTAAAACATCTAAATTTTAGATCTAGATTTTTAAGTGAAGTCAATTCCAACGGATAAATAGAACGGTATTATAAATAATTATAAATTTTGTTTTAACAAAGAAGAAGAAGAATAAGAAAAATGAAAGCTTTTAAATGGAAAGGAACATGTTTGAAGAAATAACAGAAAATTTGTTTTAAAGAAAAGAGAAAAAGGTACATTTGGAGAAAATTAAGTATATCCAACGTCCTGGATGAAAGAAAGATGAGAACAAGCTTTCAAGAAAAGAAAGTGAAAAGAGAAAGAAAAGAAGAAATAAAAAAACCCATAAAGGATGGACGAAGGAACAGGGCTTAAGAAATAACAAAAAAATGAAAAAAAATCAAGGAAAGACATGGAAAATAGAAAAGTTTTTCTCAACGTCCTGTAGGGAAAAAATAATTTAAAGAAGAGAAATACCAAAGATAAAGAAGAAGAAAAATAAAATATATAGAAAATGAATAAATTGACGATTGGAACAGGGTTTAGAATGATAAAAAAAATATAAATTTATCAAAGAAAGAAAAAAGAAAAAGAAAAGAAGAAAAAAAATTTTTTTTTTCCTGTAAAGAAAAAAATAGAAAAGAAAAATAAGAAGAAATGGAATGAAAGAAAGAGAAAAAAAGAAAATGGAAAAAGATTAAAGAGAAAAAGAATAAAATCTTTTAAATTTTAGACAGAAAGAAATTTAAAGAAATAAGAAAAAAATAAAAATGGAATAAAAAATTTAATAGATAATTAGCATAAAAAGAAAAAGAAACTTTGAAAAGATTTTTAAATAGAAAAGAAAAAAAAGAAAAAAAAGAAGGAAGGAAAGAAAAAAATTCTCTAAAAAAGTTTTGAAGAAAGAAAAAAAAAGAGAATTAGAAAATATATTGGAAAACCTACAGAAATAAAAAGAAAACAAGACACAGACAAAATCCATGAAAATTCCTAAAAATCAAAAAAAAATTCTATCCTGGACAAAGCAAAGATCAAAAATCAAAAAGACTATGAAAGAAAGTCAAATCTCAAATGCTAGATTGATTAACTGGGATAAAAAATGCAAAAAAGAATGAATGAATTAAACAAAAAAAAGAATGGCTTTAATGAAAACAAAAAGAAAGAGAAAGAAAAAAAAAATAAAAAAAAAAGAAGATTTTTGACGAAAATCAAATAGCTAGAAATATATATATATGAAAAAAGAATAAGAAAAAAGAAAAAAAATGAAAAACAAATTTGAAAGAAGAAAAAAAATGAAAGAACGATTTTTTATCGAAAAAACTTTTTTTTTGTTTCTAGAATGAACTTTTTAAGTGGATGAATGTTAAAAAGAATTGAAAAATTCAAAACAATTATTATTTATTAAAAACAAAGACAAAAAATAAAAAGTATTTAACCTTTTAAACAGCCGTCATTTAAAAAGAAATAAAAAAAAATAAATCGTTACGATAATAATAATAAATATATATATATATATTTTTCATATATATATATTGATCCTGTAAATTATAGAAAATAAAATATTTCTTGCAGCTTAACAGGCTCAAGGGAAATAAAAATATATAAGATAAAATTCGAATAAAAGAAATAGATATAGAAAAATAGATTTTATAAAGATAGGATAGAAAAATGAGATATAAAAAATTGAAGACATTAAATTAATCATTTTAAGATTATATATTCGTAATGTTTTAAACAGATTTTATTTTAAATTATCCCAAATGGTATAATATAAACAATGTGAAAAATTAAATGTAAGATTTGACAACCTGATCACGGATTTTAGTTGGAAAAATTTTTATCTATTTTACGCTTTCAATTAAAATATTTGGGAATAATGAAATTTAAATAGATTACACTCATATCCACTATCATTTCTTAGTATTTTGTAAAGAATAAATATATAAGTTTGTTCATATTAATTCATTAATATTTTCTGAGATAATTGGTATTTTATATTATTATTTTTTAAAATTATATATTGGATTATATATTTTTTATTGACAAAATTCAACAAACTTCTTTATCTTTGTTTTGTAATAATTTTATTTTTAATTTATTATTGTTTGTTTTTTAAAAGATATATATATATATATATATATATATATATATATATATATATATATATAAATATATATAAATAAGATATATATATATAGTATATATATATATATATATATATATTAGTATATAAAAATTGGAAAAGCTGAATTGAAAAAAATGCATTTCAAAATTTCATCTGATTCTACAGAAAACGCAAATTTAATTTAAAAGATAAAATTATAAAAATAATTCTATATATATATATATATTCACCTTATTCTATAATGAAATTTATGTTTGTGTATGTATGTATTTTTATATTTGGAATTTAGTTTTCAAATATATATAAAATGTAGGAAGAAAAAAGGTCCTCTTATGTTAAAAATTAGGAAAAAAAGTCAAATTGCTTTTTTTGAATATTGAAGTAAAATATTGAATTTCTTCTTTTTTTTACATTCCCTGAAATAGGATACCAGAAAATCCGCCTTAAAAAAAATTAAATAATTTGTCTGTGTCAAATCACAGAAGTGGATATAAAAATATATATATATATTTTTATGTATAACTTTGTCATTTTTATTTTTTAAAAACAATTTGTTTTGGGGTCAAAAAATTTGTTAAAATTCAATTTAGAAAATATCCCCTACAAATTCATAAACGTTGAAAAAATAAGTGCTTTAAAGCCGTATAAATCAGTTGCTCAGCAATTGAAAAGAATGCGAATTTGTAAATACAAAAATTAAAGGGTATATATTGATATATATTTGAAGTATATTAAATTTTCATAATAGGAAGGCCAATTGCTGATACAAAAATGTTGAAATACACATTTTTAGGCATAGATCTCTTACAATCAAGAAAAGAGAAGAAAAAAAGTCACAAATTTAACTAAAATTAATTTTCGAATGTTATAAAATGTCGGTCCGAAAATAGAATTTTTGAATGGAGTATTTTTCTTGTGTACCAGAAAAGTATGAAGTCGGTTTTCAGTTTCAATTAATCCATTCAGGTCTAATTTGAATAAAGATATAAAAGGAAGAGGTTTTATTTTTTATTAACCCATCTCGTTTAACATTATTTTGCCCATTCTCGGAAACTCTAGAATTTTTTAAAAAGAAAGGCATTATTTAAATATATATATATATATATATATATATATATATTTATATGGAAGGTTCCTTGTATAATGTGATAGTTTAAATATTTATGAATCAATAAAAAAATAACTTTTGTTTATAGATATGGAAACACAGATATATTGTGACTCATGAATATATATATATATAAAAGTATATATACGAACAATCAAAGAAATTCATACGTGTCTGAACAACTTTACTTTGTTTCAAATCTACAATAATTCTGACTCGACGGTTTTAACTGATATTTCTAGAATCACTAAAAAAACCTTTGAATTATTCAATTTTAAAAAAATTTTTAAATCATTTTATTATATTTTCCAATGTCTTCCCAACTGAAAAAATGGTGAGAGGAAAAAAATTTATTTAAATTGTTAGTAATGATACCAAAATTCATACTCTTTGGGATATCTTCAAAGGATTTGAAGAACCATCAAGAAACGGCGAATAATTTTAAAATAGAGAGAACAGTGGGTAAAACTGGATCAGGAGCTGACAACAGGAAGAGGATCATCATTTCACCTTTTTTATATAAATAAATTCCTAGCTGTATCAAATAGATCCAATACCGTAAAAAACTTCAGAGAATTTATGTAAAATATCTTTAATCATTTTATAAGATATGTCCACAGTTCAAAGTTTAATTTAACAATTGGACGATTTTGCTGTTTTGTCTTTTTTTTATATAATATATATATATATATCTTTGTGTCGGTGAAATGTGTGTGTGTGTGTTTGTGTGTGTGTGTGTGATTTTTTTATAACAGATATTTTTCTCTAGGGAGTTCATAATTCATTAAGATTCCTGTTAAAGAATCTTGAGTTGCGGAGAAGTTAACTTTTTCTCCTAAAATAGACAATTAGAGTTTCTGCAATTCAAATCCTCTATGCAATCGAATGTTTTTTTCCAAAATTTTAACTTAAACGAAATATCTCAACAACATTATATATATGCAGATGACAAAATTAATAAAAACATCCAAAAAAGAAACATGAAAAATAGAAGAAGAAGAAAAAAAGAAATTTTTAAGGTAAAGGCTAAATATCAATTTGTTCTGGAAGTTAAAAAATGGGTAAATAATTATGTGGCTCTAAATTATATATATATATATATATATATATATATATATATATATAATATATTTAGGCGAATACATTTACATGGTATAGATGGAATAAAATTCGATGGCAAAACCAAATTTTAAAAAGTTTGAATACCTAAAAGAGCGAATATATTTATTTAAAAAATATAGTTTAAAACCACTAAAAAAGTATCCATTTTTTTTAATAATTAATTTGGTGTCTTGTCATAATTTGGTGTTTAAATGAGCAAAATCAATAAGATTTTCATTTAAAAATATTACTCAATAGAAGAATCATTGTGCATTACGTAAACCTATGATCACCAAATCTGACAAGTTTATTATTCCATTATATTGATTTTTAATATGTAAAATTATATATATATATATATATATATATATATATATTCAAACAGCATGCTCCAATTTAAAAATTCCCTATTTACGAGAGGTCCATTTATTTTGGCTCAGGAACATAGAAATTATCAATAATCAATATAATCGAACCCACTATAAAAAAAAAAGATATATAAAAAGATAGAAAAAAATAAATATATACACACATTTCTGGTGTATAAAAAAAAAAAAAATAAAACAAATTCAATTGTCAGGCAAAAAAATAATTCTTGTTAAAATAAAATAAATTTAATTAATATATAAAAATTTTAATACATAAACATATCATATATATATATATGATATACACACACATGAGTACAAACATATAACAATATTTTAAGACATTTTTATGTTTATACATTCTTTTTATAGATGCAAATATTTAAGTAAATACTCTGTTTATAATATAAACAGTATTAAACAACATTTACCGGCCTGAATGTCCGAGAAATTTTCAATATATATCGAACCTATCGATATATATGGAATCCGTCATATATATCCTGACGTTATTTTTTACCAATTTTTAGCAACAGAGGATCGTTCGGTTAGCAAGGTCGAATTTACTATATTTAAACTACAATCTTCCATGATTCTCTCTAATTACATTCATATCTGCTCATATATATCCAAATATAAACAAATGACGTCACACATTATGAAATGGACCAAGTTCGACAATTATTTTAAGACATTTTTATGTTTATAGATTCTTTTATAGATACAAATATTTAAGTAAATGCTCTGTTTATAATAAATAATATTAAACAACATTTACCGGCCTGAATTTGCGAGAAATTTTCATAGAAAATATGCGTCCTCCGACAGGAATCGAACCTGTATTCTATACGGAACTGTCATATAGCCTGACGTGCTTTTACCAATTTCGCCAAAGAGGATCGATCGGTTAGCAAGGTCGAATTTACTGCTTTTAAACTGCAATCATCCATGAATCTCTCACGTACATTCACATCTGCTCAAAGCGTATCCAAATGTAAACAAATGACGTCACACATTATGAAATGAACAAAGTCCGACAATTATTTTAAGACATTTTTATGTTTAACATTCTTTAACAACATATATATAAATACATGCATACGTATGTCTATACACATGCATTACTACAAATAGATACGTACATAAATATACATACACACATACATATATATATATACACATATATATACACACACATATGCATACACATACATACATACATATACATATATTCGATGGTCACAAGAAAGTTGGTGGGGATTCACTCACAGCATAGAAGAAGACTAGAGTTCATGGAGATAAAAGCATACTTGACAGGAAATCAAACGTACAGAAATAACAAGAAAAGCATGGCAAATAGTACGTTACTTTCATACTAATTATTTATAATTTTATGTGTATTGGTGTGTACATTTTTTAGATTACAACTGTTTTATGCTGGAGGTGATAACAGGGAGAATTTGCTTTGTAGTATTACAAGCTATATCACAGAAAGAAGTCGGACACGTGTTGCCCGTAGCAAGTTCCGTGGTGAAGAGATAGAATTTAACGTCTGTTGGCGGGATGTCTGTATTTCTGACAGGAACAGTTTCTGTTGGATGATGGGAGTATCTTTTATTATTTTTAATTTTTATTTTATTTTATACAAAGTTTTTTATGTTAGTGTTTTATTTTGATTTATTTGTAATTTTCATTATTATTGTATATTTTATTTTTATTTAATAATATCCATATATTTGAGCAAATTATCGAAAGATACAGAATGAAGTTCGGATTAGAGGCTATGTAGAATTTTGCTGTTGTTACACAGAATATACGTTTAATGTATATCAGCGTGACAAATTACCGAAAACTAGTGGATTTCCAACAAATTGGAGGATATATACATTTGTATACAGTGTCGCGAATTGTATCGCCATTCTCTCAATGTACTTTTTCATGAATATATGACAGAAAAAAAAACGGCTGCCGGATTATAGGTCATATAATTTTTTTCCATTCTTACTCAAGAGATACAAACCCTATTAATGTATAAATGCAGGAACACATAATAGAAATCTATCGCACTATTTCCAGATTAGAGGATATCAAATTTTCGAAAAATAATTACTCAAGAGATACAAACACAGTTAATGTATAAACGCAGGACCAAATAACAAATCTATCGGACAACCGCCGGATTAGAGGATAAACACTTTTCGAACCATAATTACTCAAGAGATACAAACGCTGTTACTGTATAAACACAAGAACACATAACAGTAAAATATCGGACTACTCCCGGATTTGAGGATATCAAATTTTCCAACCATTATTACTCGAGCGATACAAACGCTATTAATGTCTAATAGAAGGAACAAATAACTGAAATCTGTCGATCTACTGCCGAATTAGAGGATATAAAATTTTCAAAAACGTATTACACAAGAGATAAAAACGCTATATTAATGCATCAGCGCAGTAACAAATAAATGAAATCTATCGGAATACAGACGGATTTGAGGATATACAATTTCCGAAACATTATTACTGAAGACATACAAACGCTATGAATGTATAAACGCTGGAAGAAATAACAGAAAACTCTGAAACTAATTCCGGATTAGAGGATAATTTCCGAACAATTATTATTCAAGAGATACAAACGCTATAAATTTGTAAACGCAGTAACAAAAAAAGAAAATTATCGGACTAATGCCGCTTTAGAGTATATTCATATTTTGAACCATTTTCACTCCAGAGGTTAAAATGCTATTAATATATAAACACAGCAACAAATAACAGAAATTTATCGGACTGCGGCCGGATTAGAGTGTATCCAACACTTCAATCGTTTTTACTCAAGGTAGAAATGCCATTAATATATGAACGCAATAAAAATAACAGAAATTCATCGGACAATTGCCGGGTTAGGGAATATACAAATTTTAAATCTTTTTTTTAAGATGTACAAATGCTATTCATGTATAAAACGAGAAACCATAATAGATGTTTATCGGAAGTCTGCCGGATTAGAGATTTCCACCATTTGAACCATTTTTACTCAAGTGTTACAAATGTTATTAATATTTGAACGCAGTAAAAAATAACATAAATTTATTGGTCAACTGCCGGATTAGACGATATGCATCTTTTGAACTATTTTTCCTCAAGAGGTCCAAATGCTATTAATTTACAAACGCAGGAAAAATAACATAAATTTATCGGAGTACTGCCGGATAAGAGGATATCCATCTTTTGAACCATTTTTACTCAATAGGTTCAAATGCTATTAATATATAAACGCAGTACAAAATAACAGAAATTTATCAGATTATCTATCTCTTGGACCATTCTTACTCAAGAAGTAGAAATGCAAGATGGTTGTAATGTTTAATATATAAACACAATAAAAATAACAGAAATTTCCCGGTCTACTGCCGGATTAGCGGATATCCATATTTTGAATTATTTTTACTCAAGAGGTTCAAATGATATTATATAAAAGCAGTACCAAAATACAGAAATTAATCGGACTGCTGCCTGATTAGCGGGTATCCATCCTATGAAACATTTTTACACCAGAGATTAAAATGCTATGAATATATAAACGCAGTAAAAAATAACAGAAATTTATCGGACTACGGCCGGATTAGCCGATATACTAATTCTGAATTTTTTTAATCAAGATGTACAAATGCAATCAATGTATAAAGCCAGGAATTGTAATAGCAATTTGCCAAAAGTCTGCCGGGTTAGAGGATTTCAGCATTTTGAAAAATTTTCACTCAAGAGTTACAAATGTTAATAATATATAAACGCAGTAAGAAGTAACAGAAATTTATCAGTCTACTTCCGAATCAGTGGATACCTATATTTTGAATTATTTTTACTCAAGACATTCAAATGCTAATATATAAAAGCATTAACAAATAGCAGAAATTTAACGGACTACAGACTGATTAGCTGATATCTATCTTTTGAACCATTTTTATGCAAGAGGTTCAAATGATATGATCATATAAACGCAGTAACAAATGACAGAAATTTGTCGAACTATTGCCGGATTAGCGGATATCCATCTTTTGAACAGTTTTTACTCAATAGTTAAAACTGCTACAGATATATAAACACAGCAACATATAGCAGAAATTTTTCGGACTGCAGACGGATTAACGGATATCCTTCATTCGAAACAAATCAGTCAAGAGTTTCAAATGCTATTCGTATATAAAAACAGTAAAAAATAACAGAATTTTATCGGACGGTGGCCGGATTGGCGGATATCTAACTTTTGAAACAGTCTTGCCCAAGTAGTTCAAAAGCTATTGATATATAAGCGCAGTAAAAAATAACAAAATTTTGCCGGATTAGCGGATATCCATCATTTCAATTATATTCACTCAGGAGGAAAAATGCAATTAATATATCAACGCAGTAATAAAAAAAAAAGAAAATTATCGGACTTCTGGCGGATTAGAAGATATCCATCTTTTGAAACATTTTAAGTCAAGAGTTTCAAATTCTATTAATATAAAAGGCTGTAACAAATAAGAGAAAATTATCGGACTAGAGCCGTATTAGCGGATATCCAGCTTGAACAATTTTTACTAAAGGGGGCAAAATGCAAGTAATAATTTAAACGCAGTAGCATATAACAGAAATTGTCGAATACTGCCAGATTAGTGGAATCTCAAGAGTTTCAAATTCTATTAATATAAAAGGCAGTAACAAATGAGACAACATTATAAAACTACTGCCGGATTAGCAGATATACTTATTTGAGACATCTTTACTCAAGAGTTTCAAATACTATTAATATAAAAGACAGTAACATATAAGAGAAAATTATAGCACTAATGCCGGATTAGCGGATATCCATCTTTTGACACGTAGACTTCAAGACTTTCAAATTCTATTAATATAAAAGGCTGTAACAAATAAGAGAAAATTATAGGACTTCTGTCAGATTAGCGGATATCCATGTTTTGACACGTTTTTACTCAAGACTTTCAAATTCTATTATTATAAAAGGCAGTAACAAATCAGAGAAAATATAAGACTACTGCCTGATTAGCGGATATCCATCTTTTGATACGTTTTTACTAATGTCTTTCAAATTCTATTGATGTAAAGGCAGTAACAAAGAAGAGAAAATTATAGGACTACAGCCAGATTAGCGGATATCCATCTTTTGACATGTTATTACTCAAAACTTTCAAATTATCTTAATATAAAAGGCAGTAACAAATAGGAGATAATTATAGGAATACTGTCGGATTAGCGGATATCCATCTTTTTCCACATTTTTACTCAAGACATTCAAATTCTATTATTATCAAAGGCAGTAACAAAAAAGAGAAAATTATAAGACTAATGTCGGATTAGCGGATGTCCAAATTTTGACCCGTTTTTACTCAAGACATTCAAACTATATTAATATAAAAGGCAGTAACAAATAAGTGAAAATTATAGGAATATTGCCGGATTAGCAGATGTCCTATAATTTTCTCTAATTTGTTACTGCCTTTTATATTAATAGAATATGAAAGTCTTGAGTAAAAACTGGTAAATATGGACATCAGCAAATCCGGCAGTAGTCCTATAATCATCTCTTAGATTTTACTGCCTTTTATATTAAGAGAATTCGAAAGTTTTGAGTAAAATCGGGTCAAATATGGACATCCGCTAATCCGGCAGTAATACTATAATTTTCTCTTATTTGTTACTGCCTTTCATATTAATAGAATTTGAAAGTCTTGAGTAAAAACTGGTCAAATATGGACATCCGCTAATCCGGCAGTAGTCCTATTCTTTTCTCTTATTTGTTACTGCCTTTTATATTAATAGAATTTGAAAGTCGTGAGTGAAAACGGGTCAAATATGGACATCAGCTGATCCGGCAGTAATGCTATAATTTTCTCTTATTTATTACTGCCTTTTATATTAATAGAATTTGAAAATTTATCGGTAAAAACGGGAAGAGAGAGAGGAATCAAGAGATTCAATCCAGAGACTCTGCCCGTCTGCGACTCAATCAACACATTCTCCAGGAACGGTCTTATCAGGTATATACAAAAGGCTATATGTAAATATTGTGTACACTTTCTTGTTTCAATACATTTTGTTCCAAGTACATTTTGTGTTGTATTATTTTTCCATGCATTAGTCAAGTTTCAACAATGGCGACGAGATATAAAGTACTTTACGGAAAAAAAAGAATTGATAATTGATAGCCTTCAACAATTAGGACAAGTTTTGAAGAACCCAGGCTGAAGGAAAAAATTATTAATTAAAAGTCCAACATCTAATGGAACGGCAAAGGATTCTGAAGTTCTGGATATTTAGAACTCGTTAAAGAATGACTAAGCATAAAGGAACGTTCACTCAGAAAAATCTGAAAGGTGGCGTAAACGAATAACGGTGAATAAAAAAAAAAGAAAAAAAACTGGCCGACTACAAAAACATGCATGGAATTAAAAGGCGCACAAATACAACGTGTCGACTTTGAAAGGTAATGAACTTTAAAAAAAAAATTATTTTTTTTTTTTTTGGTTGCTCAACAATATTTTATAAAGCAAGACATAAAATTAAAAAGTCGTAAGTTGTGTCGATTTTTTGGATCAGCTTATATTATATTCGTGGATACACAATTTAAACGTATATTTTTTGTTGCATGAACACTATCAACTAAAGATGGATGAATTATCCAAAGTCATAAAGCCCAGCAGTTGAATCAAGCTGAACTATTCAAAGTCAAATCCCAGCAGTTGAGTCAGCAACGTCAAAGTGAACAGTTTGCCTTATTAATAAGGGAACAACAGAAAAGACAGCAAGAATATCAAGAAAAGCAAGAGGAAAGACAGCAAAAATATCAAGAAAACCAAGAGGAAAGACTGGAAAAACAGGAAGAAATGCAGATCAAGGTTTTAGAAATTCAAAATTTAACACTGGAGAAATTAAACAACAATCAGGCAAATGAAGGAAACTCTTCATATTCTAATAACATCGTATTTAATTCGCTGGAAACTTTCAACTATGTGCCAGACGAAGGAAAAACGTTTGAAGCGTACTTTAAACGATATGAAGATATTTTCTACACAGACTGTGAAAACTGGTCGAATTCAAGAAAAGTCAGTCTATTACTAAGAAAGCTAGGTACAGCGGAACATATTTGTAGATGTTATTCTACCGAGAAGAACAAATGAATTGGAATTCTCGGAAACAGTGAAATTGCTAAAGGAGTTGTTTGGAGCAAATATTTCACTTTGGCATAAGCGATGGTTATGCATGAATGTCGCTAAATCCGACGATCAGGATTACTTAACATATGCATCTATAGTGAATAAACATTGTGACAATTTCAGATTGGCAGAGATTACGGTTGAAGCATTCAAGTGTTTAATTTTTGCTCGAGGACTGGTATCCAGTAAGAGTGCCGAAATAAGACATAGAGTTTTGTTTAAACTCGAATCTGAACAAAACCTTACCCTGCAAAAGTTAGCAGAGGAGTGTCAGCGGGCCGTAAGTTTAAAGAAAGAGTCTCAAAAAATCGAAGAAGCTGGCATTGCTTATATTAAAAAAGTAAAAAAAAAAACAATCAAATTACCCATTAGAAAAAAATTGGAGAAAAAATTCGGCGTATTTTAAAAATAGACAAGAAAAATTAAATGAAGAGAACGAGGAGGAAAAAAAGGTTACACCATATAATTGTAGACGGTGCAACGAAAGACACTGGGAGGTAAATTGCCCATACAGAAATAAAAAATGTTTCGTGTGCCACAAGAATGGTCACAAAGGGTCGTGTTGTAAAACGAAAAAAAAATTATGATCAATAGCCGAATTAGACAAACAAATTCAAATATCAAATCAGATAGAAATTTGAGGAAGTATGTGACAACTGAAATATTTAAAAAAGAATATCAAATTTCAACTCGATTCGGGTTCAGATTTAACAATAATGAACTATAAAAACATGGAAAATTTTAAAAGGCCTACAATAATGAAGTCAACGAAATGCGCTCGAACGGTAACTGGAAATGAAATTAACTTCGAAGGCGAGGTTGTACTTCCCATGAAATTGAACGGGATAGTTAAAAAATAAAGTTTTAATTCTGAAAATGGAGAAAAACTTGATGGGTACAGATTTTATTGAAACATTCGAATTGTGGGATAAAACGTTAAACTCATTCTGCAGAAAAGTAGAAAGTAATACGCAAACAAGACAGGACATTAAAGAGGAATTAAAGAAAAAGTTTCCGGAAACCTTCACCTGGTCTTGGAAGATGTAACAAGTTTGAAGCCAAATTTGAATTAAAGGAAAATACTATGCCAATTTTTAAAAAGAAACGTAACGTGCCTTTCGCAAGTGTAGAGAAAATTAACGAAGAACTTGATAGGTTGGAAAAAATGGGAATTATTTCGAAAGTAGAATCTGATTCATGGGCTGCGCCGATTGTGTGCATAAAAAAGAAATCAAACCAAGTCAGAGTCTGCGTCGATTTTTCGACAGGGTTGAATTCGGTAATTAAGGACTACCATTACCCGTTACCGAGTCCGGAGGAGATTTTAACAAGCTAAATGGTGGAGTTATATTTTCAAAAATCGACTTATCAGATGCCTATCTCCAATTTCCCGTCGAAGAGGAATGTTCGAAGTTACTAGGGATAAACACGCATAGAGGGTTATTCAAGTACAACAGGCTTCCTTTTGGTATTAAAGTGGCACCAGCCATTTTTCAACAAGCTATGGACGTCATGTTGAATGATTTAGACTTTGCGTGCGCTTACTTTAGACGACATCATAGTAAGGAGCGAAACCGTCGACGAACATCGAGAGCATCTCAATCAAGTATTTAAAAAGATTCAGGACTTTGGATTTAAAGTCAAAGAGTCAAAGTGCGAATTTGGTTTGGAGGAAATTAAGTATTTAGGTCACATAATCAACAAAAATGGCAGATGTCCAGATCCGGAAAGGTCCATTGCGATTAGAGACATGCCGACGCCCACTAATGTGGCGATGCTACAGAGTTTTCTGGGGCTTGCAAATTATTATCAAGCGTTCATTAAAGGAATGTATAATTTAAGAGCTCCGTTGAATGAACTGCTAAAAAAAAGACAAGGCATGGGAATGGACGGTAGAATGTCAGAAAACCTTTGATGAAATAAAGAAAATGCTTACGTCCGACCTCTTTTTAACCCATTACAATCCAAAACTGGATATTGTAGTGGCAAGTGACGCTAGTTCATACGGGATAAGAGCGTGTATTCAACACATAATGCCAGATGGTTCTAGAAAACCAATTGCACATGCTTCGAGAACTTTGCTTCCAGGAGAAAGAAGTTACTCTCAGATAGAAAAAGAGGCACTGATTATCATTTATGCCATAACAAAATTTCATAGATACATTCCACGGCAGACATTTTATGCTTGAAACGGATCATAAACCTCTGATCACTATTTTTGGTTCAAAGAAAGGGTTACCCGTCTATACGGCAAATCGTCTGTTGAGATGGGGAACCATTCTTCTCAATTATGATTTTCACATAAAGCACTTATCATCCAAAAATATAATTCATGCGGATAGTTTATCAAGACTCGTACCGAGTCAAGAAGAAAGATTCGAAGAATCAATTATTGCAAATATCAGAGCAGATTATGAGCTGAAAAGCATGGTAAACAACATTGTACGAGAACTACCGGTTACACTAAAGGAAATTAAAAAAGAAGCTGAAAGCGATGATTTCATTTTAGAAATAAAAAGCAAAATGGTAGCAAATGACCAAAAAGTGAAGGAGATTTATTCAATAGGTGACGGAGTTTTATTATATGGTGAGAGTAGTAGTACCAGAAAAAGAATACTACGGGACTTTCATATGGGTCACCCGGTATTAATAGAACAAAAAGCAATGCGAAGCATTGTATATTGAAAGGAATGGATGTGGATATCGCAAACATGGTTCATCGATATAAAGGGTGTGCGTTAGCAGCTAAGGCACCACCTATAGTACACAAAAAACCATGGCCCAAGACGGATCATCCGTGGACAAGATTACACATTGATTTCGCTGGTCCAGTAGAAGATTTTTTACTACTTAATAGTGGTAGATAGTTTTACAAAATGGCCGGAAGTACTACGCCGCAAAAAGCTTACGTCCGATACCACAACAACTTTTTTCATGAACTATTTGCACGGTTCGGTGTGCCAGAACCCTGTGAGTGACAATGGTACACAATTCACTTCTGAAGAATTTAAGGAATTTTGTGAGTTATATCAAATTAACCACATAACGACGCCGCCGTATCATCCGAGGTCCAATGGACTCGCAGAAAGATTTGTCGATACTTTAAAGCGAGCTCTGAAGAAAGCCTCAGGAGTTCCAACGGAAAAGGCACTTCAGCAATTCTTACAAGTATACAGAATCACGTCAAACCAGAGAACACACGAAAACATGGCACCAGCTGAACTAATGTTCGCTAGGAATGTTAAGTCAGTGTTTGACAAGCTTTTGCCAGGAAAAAATAGAGTAAAGAATATTATGTATACAGCGAGAAAAAGATACACCGCCGGAGAGAAGGTGTTTTTCAAGTGCTACAAAAACAACGTTGAGTTCTGGGAGCGAGGCATAGTGGACAAGAGAATCGGTGACATGATTTACATAATTAAAGGGCCGAAGAATACTCATAAAAGGCACCAGAACCAACTGAAAAAATGTTACGTTATAGAGCATGAAGAGAGTATACCGGATGAGGAGGAAGATCCCATTGATATAATGTATGATATGTTTCAAGTAGAACCTCCACAGAATACTCCTGAACCAAGAAGATCCGGTAAGAAACGGAAGTTCACGGACCCATTGGACGTGAATCCAATACGAAAAAATATTATAATTAGGCGGATGAACATATGCATATGAAGTATGCAAATGGATCTACAAAGAAATAGCCATAATCATCAACCCATATAGGAAGCCAGTTTGAAATCCAAAAGGGATTCCAAGGCTTGGGAGGTGGGTGTTGTTGTAGGATCCACCTAATTTGCATAGTGGAGTACCGACCATATAAATATGGTTGGTACCGGGAAGAGAGGGAAGAATCAAGAGATTCAACCAGAGACTCTGCCCGACTGCGACTCAGTCAACACATTCTCCAGGAACGGTTTTACCAGGAATATACAAAAGACTATATGTAAATATTGTGTACACTTTCTTGTTTCAATACATTTTGTTCTAAGTACATTTTGTGTTGCATTATTATTCCATGCATTAGTCAAGTTTCAAAAATATGGACATCCTCTTATTCGGCAGTAGACCTATAAATTTATCTTATTTGTTACTGCCTTTTATATTAATAGAATATGAAAGTCTTGAGTAAAAACGGGTCAAATATGGACATCCGCTAAACCGGCAATGGTCCTATAATTTTCTCTTATTTGTTACTGCCTTTTATACTAATAGAATTTGAAAGTCTTGAGTAAAAACTTGTCTAATATGGACATACGCTAATCCGTCTGTAGTCCTATAATTTTCTCTTGTTTGTTACTACCTTTATATTAAAAGAATTTGAAAGTCTAGTGCAAAGACCTGTCAAAGACGGGCATCCGCTAATCCGGCTCTAGTCCTATGATATTTCTTATGTTTACTGCCTTTTATATTAATAGAATTTGAAAGTCTTGAATAAAAACGGGTAAAATATGGAAATCCGCTAATCCGGCTGTAGTACTATATTTTATTCTTATTTGATACTGACTTCTATATTAATAGAATTTGAACGTCTTGAGTAAAAACGGATCAAATATGAACATACGCTAATCCGGCTGTAGTCCTATACATTTCTCTTATTGGTTACTGCCTTTTATATTAATAGAATTTGAAAGTGTTGAGTAAAAACGGGTTAAATATGGACATCCGCTAATCCGGCTGTAGTCCTATACTTTTCTCTTATATGTTACTGCCTTTTATATTAATAGAATTTAAAGACTTGAGTAAAAACGCGACAAATATGGACATCCGCTAAATCCGGCTGTAGTCCTATACTTTTCACTTACTTGTTACTGCCTTTTATATTAATATAATTTGAAAGTGTTGAGTAAAAACGGGTCAAATATGGACATCCGCTAATCCGGCAGTAATCCTATACTTTTCTCTTATTTGTTACTGCCTTTTATAATAAGAGAATTTGAAAGTGTTGAGTAAAACGGGTTAAATATGGACATCCGCTAATCCGGCTGTAGTCCTATACATTTCTATTATTTGTTACTGCCTTTTATATTAAGAGAATTTGAAAGTCTTGAGTAAAAATGGATCAAATATAGACATCCGCTCATCCGGCTCTAGTCCTATACTTTTCTCTTATTTATTACTGATTTTATATTAATAGAATTTGAAAGTCTTGAGTAAAAACGAGTCTAATATGGACATCCGCTAATCCGTCTGTGGACCTATACTTTTCTCTTATTTGTTACCGACTTTTATGTTAATAGAATTTGAAAGTCTTGAGTAAAAACGGATCAAATATAGACATCCGCTAATCCGGCTGTAGTCCTATACTTTTGTCTTATTTGTTACTACGTTTTATATTAATAGAATTTGAAAATGTTGAGTAAAAACGTGCCAAATATGGACA
Source organism: Acanthosepion pharaonis (assembly GCA_903632075.3). Lineage (NCBI taxonomy): Eukaryota > Metazoa > Mollusca > Cephalopoda > Sepiida > Sepiidae > Acanthosepion > Acanthosepion pharaonis. Next base: position 159,275 of record CAHIKZ030002287.1, on the reverse strand, counting down.
TCCGCTAATCCGGCTGTCGTCCTATACTTTTCTCTTATTTGTTACTGACTTTATATTAATAGAATTCGAAAGTCTTGAGTAAAAACGAGCCAAATATTGACATCCTCTAATCCGGCTGTATTCCTATACATTTCAATTATTTGTTACTGCCTTTTATAGTAAGAGAATTTGAAAGTGTTGAGTAAAACGGGTTAAATATGGACATCCGCTAATCCGGCTGTAGTCCTATACATTTCTATTATTTGTTACTGCCTTTTATATTAATAGAATTTGAAAGTCTTGAGTAAAAATGGATCAAATATAGACATCCGCTCATCCGGCTCTAGTCCTACACTTTTCTCTTATTTGTTACTGATTTTATATTAATAGAATATGAAAGTGTTGAGTGAAAACGAGTCTAATATGGACATCCGCTAATCCGGCTGTAGTCCTATACTTTTCATTTACTGGTTACTGCCTTTTATATTAATAGAATTTGAAAGTGTTGAGTATAAACGGGTCTAATATGGACATCCGCTAATCCGGCTGTCGTCCTATAATTTTCTCTTATTTGTTACTGACTTTATATTAATAGAATTTGAAAGTGTTGAGTAAAAACGTGTCAAATATGGACATCCGCTAATCCGGCTGTAGCCCTATACTTTTCTCTTATATGTTACTGCCTTTTATATTAATAGAATTTAAAGACTTGAGTAAAACACGTATGGACATCCGCTAAATCCTCTAGTCCCATACTTTTCAACTTGTTACTGCCTTTTATATTAATATAATTTGAAAGTGTTGAGTAAAAACAAGTCAAATATGGACATCCGCTATCCGTCTACCTATACTTTTCTTATTTGTTACTGACTTTTATGTTCATAGAATTTGAACGTCTTGAACTAAAAAACGGATCAAATATAGACATCCGCTAATCCGGCTGTAGTCTTATACTTTTGTCTTATTTTTTACTACCTTATATTAATAGAATTTGAAAATGTTGAGTAAAAACGTGCCAAATATAGACATCTTTAATCCGGCAGTAATCCTATACATTTCTCTTATTTGTTATTAAAGAGAATTTGAAAGTGTTGAGTAAAAACAAATATGGACATCAAATCCTATACATTTCTATTATTTGTTACTGGACTTGGAGTATCCAAATAATCCGGTCCTATACTTTTCTCTTATTTGTTACCTATAAAGTGTTGAGTGAAAACTCATCCATATTCCGGCTTTTGTTACTGACTTTATATTAATAGTTTGAAAATCTTGAGTAAAAACCTATTCCTCTAATCCGGCTGTATTCCTATACATTTCAATTATTTATTACTGCCTTTTATAGTAAGAGAAATTTGAAAGTGTTGAGTAAAACGGGTTAAATATGGACATCCCGCTAATCCGGCTGTAGTCCTATACATTTCTCTTATTTGTTACTGCCTTTCATATTAATAGAATTTGAAAGTCTTGAGTAAAAACGGGTCAAATATGGACATCCGCTAATCCTGCTCCTCTCCTATACTTTTCTCTTATTTGTTACTGCCTTTTATATTAATAGAATTTGAAAGTAAAAAAAACGTTAAATATGGACATCCGGTAATCCGGTCCTATATTTCTCTCTTATTTGTTACTGTTTTTATATTAATAGAATTTGAAAATCTTGAGTAAAAAATGAGGCCAAATATTGACATTTCCGGCTGTATTCCTATTTTCAATTATTTGTTACTGCCTTTTATAGTAAGAGAATTTGAAAGTGTTGAGTAAAACGGGTTAAATATGGACATCCGCTAATCCGGCTGTAGTCCTATACATTTCTATTATTTGTTACTGCATTTTATATTAGTAGAATTTGAAAATCTTGAGTAAAAACGTGTCAAATATGGACATCCGCTAATCCGTCAGTAATCCTTTAATTTTCTCTTCTTTGTTACTGCATTTTATATTAACAGAATTTGAAAGAGTTGCGTAAAAACGTGTCGAATATTTGTATCCGCTAATCCGGCAGTAGTCCTATAATTTTCTCTTATTTGTTACTGCCTTTTATATTAGTAGAATTTGAAAATCTTGAGTTAAAACGGGTCAAATATGGACATTCGCCAATCCGGCAGTAGTCCTATAATTTTCTCTTATTTGTTACTGCCTTTCATATTAATAGAATTTGAAAGACTTGGGTAAACGGGACAAATATTGACATCCGCAATTCCGGCTGTAGTCCTATAATTTTCTCTTATTTGTTACTGCCTTTTATATTAATAGAATTTGAAAGTCTGGAGTAAAAACGGGTGAAATATGGACATCCACTAATCCGGCTGTAGTCCTAAACATTTCTATTATTTGTTACTGCCTTTTATAATAATATAATTTGAAAGTCTTGAGTAAAATGAGGTCAAATATTGATATCCGCTAATCCGGCTGTACTCCTTTAATTTTCTCTTATTTCTTGCTGCCTTTCACCTTAAATGAATTTGAAAGTCTTGTGTAGAAACCTGTCAAATATGGATATACTCTAATCAGGCAGTAGTCCTATAAATTTCTCTTATTTGTTACTGCCTTTTATATTAATATAATTAATCTTAAGTTATTTATAGGACTACAGCCTGATTGTCGAATATCCATATTTTCAAACATTTTTACTAAAGAGTTTCAAATTCTATTCATATAAAATGCAGTAACAAATAAGAGAAATTTATAGGACTACTGACGGATTAGCGGATATCGATCTTTTGAAACAATCTTACTCAATGTGTTCAAATTCTATTAATATATAATCCACCCGAAAATTAGATAAATTTTTTCGCACTACTGCAGTATTAACGGATATTCATCTTCTGAGGCAATTTTACTCAAGATGTTCAAATTCTATTTATATAAAAGCCACTAACAAATAAGAGAAAATGATCATACTGCCTGATTAACGGGTATCCATCTCTTGAAACAATTTCACTCAAGACTTTCAAATTCTTTTAATATAAAAGCTTCTAAAATAAGACAAAATTAACGTACTACAGCTGGATTAACGGATATCCATCATCTGAATCAATTTTACTCAAGATATTCACATTGTATTAATATAAAAGGCAATAACAAATAAGAAATTTATCGGACTACTGCCGGATTTTTAAACAATTTCACTCAAGTCTTTCAAATTCAATTAATATAAAAGTCACTAAAAATAAGTTGAAATTAACGGACTATTGCGGTATTAGCGGATATCCAGCTTCTGAATCAATATTACTCAAGATACTCAAATTCTATTAATATAAAAGGCAATAAAAATAAGACAAATTTAACGGACTACTGCAGGCTTAGCGAATATCCATCTTCTGAGTCAACTTTTCTCAAAATATTCAAATTCTATTGATATAAAAGGCAATAACAAATAAGAGAAATTTATCGGACTACTGCCGGATTAACGGATATCCATTTTTGAAACTATTTCCCTCAAGACTTTCAAATTATATTAATATAAAAGGCACTAAAAGTTAGACAAATTTAACGGACTACTGCAGTATTCGCGGATATCCATCTTCTGAATATTTTTTCTCAACATATTCAAATTCTATTAATATAAAAAGCAGCAACAAATAACAGAAAATTATAGGACTACTGATGGATTAGCTGATATCCATCTTTTGACACATTTTTACTCAAGTTCTTCAAATTCTATTAATATAAAAGGCATTAACAATATGTGAAATTTATAGGACTACAGCCGGATTGTCGAATATCCCTATTTTGAAACATTTTTACTCAAGATTTTCAAATTCTATTAATATGAAAAGCAGTAACAAATAACAGAAAATTATCATAATACTGCCGGCTTATCGGGTATCCATCTTTTGAAACATTTTTATTCGAGAGATTTTGAATATTGAGATTATTTATATATAAACGCTGTAACAAATAACAGAAATTTCTTGGACTACTGCCGGATTATAAGTTATCGATCTTTTGAAACCTACTTACTCAAGAGGTTCAAAAGCTTGTAATAATTTCAACGCAGTGACATATAACTGAAATTTTCGGACTTCTGCCAGATTAGCGGTACCCTTCTTTTGAATCAGTTTTAATTAACAGTTTCAAAAGCTATTAATACATAAACGCAGTAACAAATAATAGAAATTTATCGGTCTACTGCCGGATTGGCGGATATCCATCTTTTGAAACATTTTTACTCAATAGTTTCAAATTCTATTACTATAAATGGCAGTAACAAATAAGGGTAAATTATGGGACTACTGACGGATTAGCAGATATCCATCATTTGAACCATTTTAATCAACAGATTCAAATTCTATTAATGTAAAAGTCAGTAACAAATAACTGAAAATTATCGGACTACTGTCGGATTAGCCGATATCCTTCTTTTGAGACATTTTTTCTCAAAAGGTTGAAATTCTATTAATATAAAAGGCAGGAAAAAATAACAGAAAATTATTGAAGTGCTGCCGGATTAGCGGATATCCATCATTTGAACCATTTTTACTCAACAGGTTCTGATGCTATTAATATATAAATGTCAGTAACAATTATCAGAAATTTATCGGCCTACTGCCGGATTATCGGATATCCATCTTTTGAAACATTTTTACACATTTTTTAAGACGTTCAAATGCTCGTATTAAATTAAACGCAGTAACATATGACAGAATTTTTATCAGCTGGATGAGCGGATTTCCATATTTGAACATTTTTTTACTCAAAAGGTTCAAATCTATTAATTTATGAACGCATTATCAAATAAATAATATTTATTGGAATACTTCCGGATTAGCGTATATCCATCTTTTGAACCATTTACGCAAGAGATTCAAATGCTATTAATATATAAACTCATTAACATATAACAGAAATTTATCGGACTACTGCCGGATTAGCGGATATCCCCATTTCATCCTTTTTCACTAAAGATGTTCAAATTCTATTAATATATAAATGCTGTAACAAGTAACAGAAATATATTTGTCTACCGTCGGATTAGTGGATATCCACCTTTTGAACCATTTTTACTCAAGAATTTCAAATGCTTTTAATGTATAAACATAGAAACTAAAATAGCTCTTTAACGGAAGTCTGCCGGATTCGAGGATTTCCACCCTTTTGAACCATTTTACGCAAAACTTACAAATATTATTAATATATGAACGCAGTAAGGAGTAACATAAATTTATCGGTCTACTGCCGGATTAGAGGATATCCATATTTTCAACTATTTTTCTCAAGAGGTTTAATTGCTATTAATATATAAACGCAGTGAAAAATAACAGAAAATTATCGGACTTCTACCAGATTAGCGGATATCTATATTTATAAATACTGCCGGATAAGCGGATATGCAAATTTTAAATATTTTTACTCAAAAGTAACAAATGCTATTAATGTATAAACGCTGGAACAAATAACACAAAACTCTGAAACTAATTCCGGATTAGAGGATAATTTCCGAACAGTTATTATTCAAGAGATACAAACGCTATTATTTTATAAACGCCATGACAAATAACTGAATACTATCGGACTAATGACGGATTAGAGTATATCCAACTTTTCAACCATTTTTACTCAAGAGGTACAAATTCTATTAATGTATAAACGCAGTACAACAACAGAAATTTATCGGACCGCTGCCGGATTAGAGGATATCTAACTTTTGTAACATTCTTACTCCAGTGGTACAAAATATATTAATGCATAAACGCTGGAACAAATAACAAAAATATCGGACTAATGGCGGATTAGAGTATATCCAATTTCCGAACAGTTATTATTCAAGAGATGCAAACGCTATTAATTCGTAAACGCAGTAAAAATAACAGAAATCTATCGTACTACTGCCGGATTAGAGGATATACGTTTTTCGAAATATTATGCCTGAAGAGGTATCAACGCTATTATTGTCTAAAACCAGTACAATTAACAGATTATGTAACTTACTACTGCCGGATTAGAGGATATCTATTTTTCGAAATATTATTCCTGAAGAGGTACAAAACTCTTAATGTCTAAACAATGACAAAATCTATCTGACTACTACCGGATTAGAGGATATCCATCTTTTGACCATTTTTACTCAATAGATCCGCACGCTATTATTTTATTAATGCAGGAACATACGACAGAAATCTATGGGACTACTGCCGGATTAGAGCATAATTTTTGTTTTATTATTACTGAAGTGATACGTTATTAATGTACAAACGCAGCAACACATAACAGAAATCTATTGGTCTACTGCCGGATTAGAGGATATCCAATATTCGTACCTTTATTATTCAAGAGTTACAAACAACATTAATATATGTACATGTTCATTAATTTTTAATCCATCGTGTATTATATTACATCCAGTCTATTCTCATTTATAATCCTGTTTAAATCAATGAATATACCATTAATCGATGGGCTTAGAAAATAATTATTTTTAGAGCCATCGGCGATTATTCTATATGCATTATATTTATTTATATTATCTTGAACTATTGACTGAATTTACTAATAGCCAGTCGTATCTGAGCTTATATATTTTTCGGAACTCTCACGGATCATCTTAAATCCGGCCTATTATTCTATATATGCAAAAACAACGTCAGATTTCTTTTGAAGACTGTGGGATATCGTGTGGAGTATTTACTCACCTCATAGTAGTAGAAATTAGGCTGATGTTCACAAAGATAAAACTAGGAAAATAAACACACACTATAGAGAAATAGCAAGGTAAACTGTGTGTTAGCTTCATACATTTTATTTATATATTTGTCTGTATTGTTGCGTGTATATTTTACGTTACAATTGTGTTAATGTGCATATTATAAAAAGGAGCAATTTACTCCGTAGTACAAGTCATACTACAGAGAGTATTTAGACACGTGTTGCCTGACTGAAGTTTCTTGGCGAAGAGATTGGATCTAGTGTCTCTTGGCGGGATTTCCGTATTTTTAACATGAACATTTTTGTTGCGTGTTGGGAGTAATTTTTTTTATCCAATTTATTTTAAACAAGGTTTAAATATTATTGGTTTATTCAGAGTCTGTCTATATTTCTGAGATGAGGTATTATGTACAGTATTTACATTAGTCGGACTATTGTCCTCATCTTTGTCGCCATATTGGTTTATTTTATTTTATTTATAATTTTCTTTGTTATTATTAATTTATATTTTATTATTATTTATTTTTAATAATAAGGATATCCAAAATAACCCAAAATTGCTGGTCGAGTTTCGGATCAGCGTATCTTTACGATTGGAGCCATAATAACCCAAAATTGCTGGTCGAGTTTCGGATTAACGTATCTCTACCATTGGAGCCATAATATCCCAAAATTTCTGGTCGAGTTTCGGATTAGCGTATCTTTACGATTAGAGCTATGATATCCCAAAATTGCTGGTCGAGTTTCGGATCAGCATATCTCTGCGATTAGAGCTATGATATCCCAAAATTGCTGGTCGAGTTTCGGATTAGCGTATCTCTACCATTGGAGCCATAATATCCCAAAATTGCGGGTCGTGTTTCGGATTAGCGTATCTCTACCATTGGAGCCATAATATCCCAAAGTTGCTGGTCGAGTTTCGGATTAGCGTATCTCTACGATGGAAGCCACTGTAAACACTGTCAAATATTTTCCTTAAATAATAATTAATTTCGAATAAAAATAATAAAGAATAAACATGAACCAAACATATTTATATTTTATCATTAATTAGTAATTAAATTCTAATATATTTATAAAAATACCGTATAATCTATTAGTTATTAGGAGGTCAAATAGTACTTTAAATCTGTAAGAATAAAATTTAATTAATAAAATTTAAATATTAAAAATATGTCTTACACATATTTAAATGACCCTTTTAGGAAATACTTGTGTATAAAAATATATATAAAACTGATGAAGAAAAATGCCAAATTCTTTTTTGTCATTGAAAACCCAGATGATTCACTGAATAACGGAAGTATACTTTTTTTTTCTAGCAGGCAACCCCACCCCACCTACACTTAACATGACTTTGCAAGTAACATATATTTGATACATAAGCTGTCTAGGGAAATTAAAACTCAACCACCAGAGAATTAAAATAGATTTTCCTTAACCAAAACAACTCACAATATCAATATTTCTTAGAAAGTTATTTCTAACGTCGCTTGACAATGGAACGAGACTATGGATCTTAAGTTTAATTTTTATAATTAAATTTGTAAGTTTAGTTTCAATTTTGAAGCATGGATTTTTTTCTGTATCACGATGGAATCATATTTTCAAAAAGAAAATAATATATATATATATATATATATATATATATATATATATATATATAGTATACGAACTGAGATATTGTTAATAACAGTATAACAGTAATATTAACAGTATTATTAATGCCGCTATCGCTGACTGACTTCTAGTTGCTGCTACTAGGAAATTAAACGCATAGATAAAACTATTTAAATACGTGATACATTTATTCTCATATGTAGACACACTCTATTTTTTATTTTACTAACGTAATTGATTTGATTGCATTGTAAATAAAGACAAACAAAAAAAATTTTCAGTGAAGTTGTTTCGCAAAGAATCTTTGTAATTCATTTCTTTCAATTTGAAAGAAAACTAATGCACAATAATAGACATTTATTTAAATGTGTAGAGCTCTTTTTGAATGTCGCTTATTTCTTCGTTTATCCACGAAAATCCCTCTACAGACTCCTGGGAGTTGGAAGAGATGGATTCATACAATTGCCAAACATGTAAGTGAATTTAATGTAATGAACTCAATCTGAGACGCTGTCAATTTCTCAAGGGTACATTCTCGCATGTATTAATACATTTTATCAAATGTTCTCCGGATTATATGTACATCGAACAACGGGACGTTCAATTGTAGAATTATATATACAGGGTGTCCATAAAGAGATCGAGAGAGAGAGAGAGGAAGAAAATACATTTAGAGGGAGAGATGGAGACAAATAGATCTAGATTTAGATCTAGAGAGAGAGAGAGACAGGGGGGAGAGAAATAGATCTATAGGAAGTGGAAGAAAAATAAATCTATAGAGGGAGCGAGGGAGAGAATTAGATCTATAGAGAAAGAGAGGGAGAGAAATATATCAATATATATATAGAGATGAGACAAATATTCCGTTATATATATATATATATATATATATATATATATATATATATATATATATATACAGGTTTAAAAAAGTTCGTGTGCACATGTTTAAAAAGTTCGTGTGCACTTTAAAAAATTTATAACTTTATTTGTATTTGCGATAGAAATAATCTGTAAAAAAATGTTATAAAGTTTAATGTACCTAGTTTTAAGTATAGCTAAAATAACTAATGTGATTTCAGACATTACTGTAAATCAGTTGGCAAATGTTTTCCGTGAACTGCAAAATCGTATTACCCTTTGTATTGCTAATGATGGAGGACATGTGGAAACTTAAATAAATTTCAATAAAACCTTAAAAAATATAGATTTACTTCTTTCTAATCATTTTACAAATTATTTCTATCGCAAATACAAAAAAATGTTATAAATTTTTAAAGTGCACACGAACTTTATGGACACCCTGTATAAATATTTTAATCAAAGCGTGATTGGATAAAACAGATGTTGGATTGTCAGACATTTAAAAATTTAAGTTAAAACTATATTTGCTTTTCAGTCATTTAAAATGACTTAGACTAAATGATTATCGGAGATAGAATGCGTTCCAATATTGCGGCCATTAAGTATTTTCTTCACAAACTGGAATCAAATATTTGTTTTAATGAGAAAATCTTCGAAGATATATCAACAGCTTTAATTACAAAAATGTTCCGGATAATTAGGGTTTCTTTTAAGAAAATTACGAAACTTTCTCTGGTTGATTGATTTTGTGTTTTGGTCAGTTATTTGGGGAAATATTTTATTTCAATCATTTATGAGTATATATATATATATATATATATATATATATATATATAGAGAGAGAGAGAGAGAGAGGGAGGGAGAGAGAGAGGGGGAGAGAGAGATGAATAAACTAAAATAGATAAATAATGAACAGATAGATAGATAGATAGATAGATAGATATGATTAAACGGAAATAGATAGATAATAAACTGATGTCATAGATAGATAGATAGATAGATAGATAGATAGATAGATAGAAATGATGTCATAGATAGATAGATAGATAGATATGAACATAGATAGATAGATAGATAGATAGATAGATAGATAGATAGATCGTTCTGCATTTTTTTTTTATTTTGTCGTCTATAAAGTATAATTGGGTAAGTTGATCACTATCCGTGAGAAAAAGAGCACCATGACGCAATTCACTCCGCCAGAAATTTGGAAACGGCATGTTGTACTGCTTGGCATTCGCGCTTGAAGCTCCAATACGAACATTTCAAAGTATCTGGGTGTCAATCTGAGTTCATTGCAGTGGATTCGGAAAGATTCAGATGAGTCTAATGGTAATTACGAAGGCACGGCAGCTCGGAAAACTCACTCTTGGCGTTCTGATAAGAAAAGAAGTCCCGGTTTGTTGACGATGGCCTCAGACTCAACGCCTCAACACGCAGGCCTATGTTAAGTGCCTTGAGGAGGTAATGCTGTCCTTGGTCAAAAGGGTGGCTGCTGATAGACCTTATGTCTGGTAACAGAAATCAGCACCATGCCACACAATCACGAGAACCCAGTCATGGCTGTCAGACAATTTCTGTGACTACGTCACCACTTAAATCTGGCCACTTAACTCTCCAGACTGCAATCTTCTTGATTATTGTTTGTGGAGCGCAGTTGAGCGATAGACCAACAAGACTCCTTGTAACACCAATAATGAACTAAAGTCAAGGATTATGGCAGAATTCGCCAAATTAAACAAGGAGACCATTCAGAAGAGTTGCAAAAGATTCCAAAGCCGTCAAGAGGCCGTGGTTGAAGACAATGGTATTTTTATTGAATGAATTTACTCTTGGGTATTTCGAGACAATTTTCGTGTGATTTTTGTAAATATATCTGTTAAAATGAGATGTCAGTGTTGTTTTCATTTTTGCATCATTTAGACGACAATTTATCCATCGCACCCTGTATATCTGTTAAAATGGGAAGTCTTCATTTTGGCGTCCTTTAGACGACAATTTATCCATCGCACCCTGTATACCTGTTCAAATGAGATAGTGTTATTTTCGCTTTTTGCGTCATTTAGACGACAATTTATCCATCACAACCTCTTAAGAAATAGATAGATAGATAGATAGATAGATAGATAGATAATGAACAGTGATATATATATATATATATATATATATATATATATGTGTGTGTGTGTGTGTGTGTATATATATAATTACATTCAAGCATGTTACTTTCTTGAGTCTCTTCTCAATCTATGCACCTAACCTTGTACCTGACGACGCCATCAAAGAGACCTTTTGAACTCAATAATCCGAACTAATACATAAAATAGACTGATAACAGAAAGTCAAAAAAGACAGAGTAATAATAATTTATTTTCTTTTATTATTAGGTTATTATTATTAGGCTATTAGACAACACAAAAAGAGGTTGAGAAAATGATTAGTAAAAAATGTGAATAAGAATATTCCTTAATATACAAGATGTGTCTCTTAATCTGTTCCAACAAGCAGAAGAATTTTAATATAGAATATAGAAGAATAAAGAAAAATATTCCCAATGCGTTATACCCTGCTTCAAATTCTATCTTTCTGATTCTTTGCACAACAGAACTTGTCGGCTGGATGTAAACAGTAACTAAATAAAATTAAATATAAAAATATCGCTTTCTGCGCAGTGGCCCCGATAATCGCATTCAGCAAACAAAAAGATATTCACCCCAAAAATATAAAATACAATTTAAACATCGAAGCCAATCACGAACGTCGCCACTAAATTAAAAGCATGACAAAATATGCATTTATATATATTTACCCACCATGACTACTTAAAAGGACCCGCTCGCGATTCTCAAGGTAGTAGGTAAGTATCCACCCTGTCTTGTTTCAATCGACCTGACACAAACTGCCTCATACTCCAGGTCATTTTCAACAGCCACGGAGAGATGTTATACCTTTAAATACTCCTAATGGTACTCGAGGAAACGTGAACATGTCTTTGATAGAAACTAATTGTTCTCGCTTAGGTTAGATACTGAACTCGATAATGTTCTCCTTGTAGAGTTTCTATATTTCTTCCATAATAAATCTATGTTTACTGCGTACGTACTGCCGTGGTTTTATCGGAAATATTCCGACACGTATTTTTATTGATGACTAGCAGCATGGCCCGGCGTTGCCCGTGCTTGATTCAAAAATAGTACGACTCATACAGCAATCGCTATCACTTAACTTAAAATATTTTTGCCCTTCCTTGCCTTTAAAGGAGTGCCATTTCCGTGCTGATGTTGCTACATGCCTTACTTCTTTCCTATCTCACACTGCGAATTTTTTTCTAAACTCAATACTAAACATTAAATCTGTTACGAAAAAAAGAGCTAAACAAAATGAACACAAAATGATCAGCTTTAAAAAAAGGACATGTAACTGGAAAAACCGAATGAAAAAAGAATGTTAACAACAAATACTTTTTCACACCCAACCCAGTTCTGCGGAATCAGAATCAACGTTGAGTTTAAGCAAGCGAATGAGCCAATTGGAGTAAAGTGTCACTTGTGACGAATGCAGCTATCGATTTTTTTGCATGCTAGTTAACATTCGTGTCAGTCAGCTGTTGGCTCTGACGCTGGCCAATAGAATCTTCCTGGCTATTCGTGGCAGCCAGCTATAGGCTCTCACTCTGGCCAGTAGAAAATGGCCGCAAACTACATGAAAACTGCCGTAGAAGCATGAAAAAATCGATTATTTCCATTATCGATGGGACTTGGGAAATGCAAAGTCGGTCTTGGCCTTCCCACTAACTTGGAGCATGTGCATGTAAATTTTGGTGCAAATCCGTCGAAAATTGCATCCGTGCATTCGTTACTCACACACACACACACACACACACACATCCTGCCATTCATAGATAGATATATACACACACACACACACATCCTGCCTTTTATAGATAGATAGATATATATACACACACACACATATCCTGCCTTTTATAGATAGATATATATATACACACACACACACACACACATCCTGCCTTTTATAGATAGAGATATTCCAACACTCATCTTTATTGATTATTGAGAAGGGCGTGTCAGTAAATTCGGATATTAATCATTCTCTTTTATTCAATGATCTCATAAGAAAAACTAAATACAATATTATTCGTCAGCCTTTTTTCTGCCGTCGTTCTGCTATACGAACATATAATCGGTCTGATCAAAAAGTCTCGTGACTGTTGCTCTGGTAACGGAGGTAATGTACGCAGAGTGAAGCCGTTTGGCACAGACAGACCTTGGATGCTGTCACGCGTACACATAAAATTATAACGTTCTCGCGCTCTCCCTCTTCCTCTAATTATTTATAGCATTGCTTGGAAGGAAAGTGTGTAGAGTGTGGCCGTCTCAACACACCACAGAGTTTCCAGAAGTGATCATGTATTGTGCATCAGTTTTTGGTCAGACGGCCACCATATTCGCTAGATCTATCCTCTCACAAGTTTTTTCCTATTTCCAAAAGCCAAATCCAACTTGAACAATATTTCAAGACGTGTATCGCCTGTTAATTTCCCTCTCCAAGTTCTCCACTGCCTTAACCGGGTATTAAAACTCACACTATTTGGGTCCTGTCATTGGATCTAACCAACGCCTTTATCCACTGTGTCATGTGTCCTTAAGGAATTTCTGGGTATTATAAACCTAATGTCTTCAGTAACCATTTTTTGTCAGTGCTCATATTGTAATTATTGCTGTTATCATATCATGTTTTTACCAGAGCTCATATTGCAATTTTTGCTGTTATTATCGCTTTTCTGGCACTCCTTATTACTGGCGACAAAGATGAGAACAATAGTCCGAATAATGTAAATAATGTACATAATACCTCATCTCAGAAATATAGACAGATACTGAAGGGCCGGAACATTGTAATAAATATGGCGACAAAGATGAGGACAATAGTCTGAATAATGTAAATAGTGTACAAAATACCTCATCTCAGAAATATAGACAGATACGTTTTTTTTTCTTTTTTTCTTTTTTTTTTTTTTTTTTTGATCAAGTACAATATTTCCCAGGTCAGACAGCCACCATATTCGCTAGATCTATCCTCTCGCACGTTTTTCCTATTTCCAAAAACCAAATCCAACTTGAAGTGACAGGACCCAAAGAAATTGAGTTCAATACCCGGTTAAGGCAGTGGAGAACTTGGAGAGGGGAATTAACAGGAGATAACTGACATCCATTAAACATGGGACGTGTAACTAGAAGAGCAAGAGAAATAAAGTTCAGTTCGACATTCTAACCACCTGAAGAAGGCCGGAGCGTACAACGGCCGAAACGTTGTAATAAATATGGCGACAAAGATGAGGACAATAGTCCGAATAATGTAAATAGTGTACATAATACTTCATCTCAGAAATATAGACAGATACTGAAGGGCCTAAACGTTGTAATAAATATGGCTACAAAGATGAGGACAATAGTCCGAATAATGTAAATAGTGTACATAATACTTCATCTCAGAAATATAGACAGATACTGAAAGGCCGAAACGTTGTAATAAATATGGCGACAAAGATGAGGACAATAGTCCGAATAATGTAAATAATTATTACATAATACCTCATCTCAGAAATATAGACAGATACTGAAGGGCCCTAAACATTGTAATAAATATGGCTACAAAGATGAGGACAATAGTCTGAATAATGTAAATAGTGTACATAAATACTTCATCTCAGAAATATAGACAGATACTTTTTTGTTTTTTTTTTGTTTCTTTTTTTTTTTTCGACAAAATTTCCCAGGACAATAGTCCATATTCGAATAATCCCTCTCGTAAATAATGTACAAAATACCTCATCTCAAAAAATATAGGACCCAAAGAAATTTTTCCAATACCCGTTTTCTATTAAAACATTTTTTTGTATTTTTCTCCCTTTAAATTTTTTTTAAATTCAATGCAATAATAAACATATTTTGATTCAGCGACATTCTTGACTTTATTCTTCTTCTTATTATTATTAACGTTATTTTTTCTTCTTCTTCTTCTTCTTAAATCTTCTTCTTAAATATTATTAATATTTCATTATTAAATTATTATTAATATTTCCTATTTTTGTAAATCTAATTATTGAGGATATATCTGAATAATTAAATATTATATATTCCATCATGCTGTAGAAAATATTATCTTTCTTTTAATTTGAAAAATGTGACAAAGATGAATAAAATGTCTAATGTAAATAATGTTCATATATATCATTTTAATATTTTTTATTAAAATTTTTCTAATTATTTTTTTAAAAAAATTGACAATATTTCTTTAAATATTAAATTTTTTCTTTTTTTTATATTTTTAATATTTTCTTCGAAATTTATTTTTTTATTTTTATTAATTTTCATTTTCTTTTTCTTTTTTATTGAAATTTTTATTATTTTTATTATTAAAGACTATTTTTATTTTGAATATTTTTTTATTAAATAAAATTTTTTTGTTTTTTTTCATTTCATTTTTTTAATATCAAAAAAATTTTTCATTTAAGGTTCTTGTATTTTCTTTAATTTTTTTTTTTTATTTAATTAAAATTTGTTAAAATAACAATATTAGCCGTTTGATTTTTTTTGTTTTTATTGAAACACGAAATTATAAATTTATTTTTTTTTGATCGTTTAATGTTTCTGCTGAAAGATATAGCCTTTTGAGATAATAAAATAAATTAATTTCTTAGCAATAATAAATGTTCATCTCTGTACAAAACAGCCTTTTCATTTAATCACTCAAATTTGAAATAAATATACTAATAGATGATAAAATACCCATTGTTTTTATTTTCATCCAACTTTATATTTAAAATTTATAATAAAAAATTGAACAGGTTTCCGTAAGATTCAATTATAAAGACTATTAATTGAAAATTTAGGGGTTCCAATTGGGGATAAAATGTATGAGGGCAAGATAATGATTAATCGAACAGGAAAACGATTATTTTAAAATTATTTCATAATTGTTCTAGCGAATTCGAACTAAACTAGTCATAATTGTTCTAACCAAACGAATTTTAACCCCTTTTAATGATTTTAATAAATTTCTTAGATGTTGGCCGAAAGTAAAGCTATCACCCAATGAGTTATCGAACTTACTATTCAGTCGTAATTGTTCTAGCGAGACAAGCTTGTTAACCATTACACCACCTTTATGTGCCCCAAATGATTTTTTTAATGGTAGCTTAGATGTGACACTAGGCAGAAAAAATTGGGGCACCCAGTAGGATCGAATTCGGTATTCAGTCGTAATTGTTCTAGCGAGACAAAAATTATTAACGATTTCGACTGCCTCGATTTTCAAAATGATTTTCCAATCGTTTGAAAAAAGGCACATTGCCGAAAGTATGGGGCATTGTGAGGATCGAACTCACTACTCAAAAGTAATTGTTCTAAAAACAAACTTTCTAACTATTGCAAGTCCATGTGTGATGCCCTTTTATTTTTTTATTTTTTTAGCGTTTATAGTCCCGAAAGTAGAGAGCACCCGGTGAGGATCGATCTTAGTCGTAATTTTTCTAGCGACACACGCTTGTTAACCATTACGCGACGTCGAAGTGCTCAAGGTTATATTTGTAATTATAGGGAAACACCCTCTTGTGTATCGGTTCCCCAAAGCAGCAGTGGAACTGACATCTCACCAATGGAATCCAAAGTGAATGAGGGTAACTCGCTGAAATGGGCGTGGCATGGCAGGTCCTAGACGTGAAGTTTAGAAATGGCGGAACTAAGGATTGTCGTTCGTCTGAACATGATATTGAAAAAGTGACCGAGAAGCGAGAGGCTTTCGACTTTTCCTGGGGTGCGAAAATGGAAAATAATTCATCACCCACAGGGCAGTGTTGCGGCATTTGTAATCTATCGAAAAGAACATGAAGACTGGGCATTTCCATTCCATATGTGTTAGCAGTATTCCATTTTCAGCCTGAGCTATCTCCTGTAAATATGGCGGATAGAAGGTGAAAACAGGTGCTACTTACTGAAGCTGTACGAGGAACTGACCATTTATCCGAGCATCTTTAGCGATGAATCGTAGATACGCGTCTCGCTACAGGTCTGGGTTGGGCTTTAGTCAAAATAAGCGCTCAAAGCACGGGCCTTGCCTGGGAGGATAGCCAATAAGCGAAAAAAAAAAAAAATCAATTGATAGAACGTTAATTTATGTTTGTTTTTTCCAGCTATTGAATGTAAACCAGCCATTTTAAGTACGAACACACACACACACACACACACACACACACACACACACACACACACACACACAGATACACACACACACAGATACACACACACACACACAGATACACACACACACACACACACAGAGATACACACACACACACACACACACACAGATACACACTAGGAAAGAAAGAAAATCAACTTTGCACACATAAAATGCATATATGAAAGAAAAACAAGAAAAATAAAGATCAATTGCTGATATCATCTGACGATTAAACGGAGTGATTGCTGGAGATTGAAAATCGAGAGTCGGCATGATGAAAGTAATACTAATCAGCTCTGTGACAAATTATATATATATATATATATATATATATATTTTAAGCGGTATCACCAAAAGCAAGACTGTGCAACCACTAACACGTAAGGGTTTATAGGTCATAGAGGAATTTGGAACAGAAACATTAATAGCAAGACAGTAAAGCCACTAAGACGCAAGGGGTTACTGGGTGTGGAAGAATTAGGAACAGAAACATTAATAATAAGCGGGAAGAAGAAAGAATAATCAGGAGGACAGTAGATAGTGATTGACATTGCATTTATATATTTGATGATTAAAGTTGGCTGGAAAGCATGGAGCCGGAAGGGAGTTCCACAAGCAAGGGAGTAAAGCCACTAAGACATGAGGGGTTACTGGGTGTGGAAGAATTAGGAACAGAAACATTAGTAATGAGTGGGAAGAGGAAAGAGTAATCAGGAGGACAGGAGATAGCGATTGGCATTGCATTTAAATATTTGAAGATTAAAAATGGCTGGAAAGCATGGAGCCAGAACGGAGTTCCACAAGCAAGGCAATAAAGCCACTAAGACACAATGGGTTTACTGGGTATGGAAGTATTAGGAACAGAAACATTAATAATGAGCGGGAAGAGGAAAGAGTAATCAGGAGGACAGGAGATAGCGATTGACATTGCATTTAAATATTTGAAAATTAAAGTTGGCTGGAAAGCATGGAGTTCCACAAGCGAAAAATGCAAGAAAGGAAACTGTTAGCATAGAACTTACGGCTACAATTAGCCAGGCCAACGGTAAATTGATGAGATCTCACCTCCAGTCTAGTATTGCGCTTAAATTTATACAGTCAAGGTACCGTAGCGAAGAGCTCATCCGGACAATCACCATGAAAATATTTACAAAGAATGGCACAGAGAATCACCCTTAGGTTGGCGGGCAAGTGACTGAAGCCAAGCTGACAGATCAGGACTAATAATGTCGCTGATTCTTCTTTGGATTTTATGAAGGATCTTAAGGTGAACAGTAGGGGCACCGGACCATATATGGCAGCAATATTCAAAGCATGGACGAATGGTCGACTTATAGATATGCAAGATAGATTCCAGGAAGAAAAAATGTATCAGCAATAGTTTTGTAAGGAAAGGAGAATCCTGTATAATCTGTTGTTAAATGCATCACGCACACAATACTGTACTTTTACGATGGTCACTCATATGTTACTAACAATGCTTAACAGAGGAATGCGGTTGAAATAAATGCTATCAATGTTTTAAGGTCTTCAATCGAGATGAAAGGAAAATAGGAAGAAAGGTATATCAACAATGTCACTAAGGCTGTAATTACTGTTAAGGTGGATGCGGTTGCAGCTTTTCATTGACGAGATGGTCGGTCGAATAGCAACAGAAGCTTTCTGTCAGAAGATAAAGTCGGTATGAATGCCAATAAAAATTGATGACCAAAGAATTTGAGTTTAAAGGCAAAAGAATTAAGCAAGACGTGAAAGAATAGAAATATCAGGTCGTCCCATAATTTCTGTCCGAATTTTGAATAAAGAAAACAAGTAACCAAATGTTACATTTAATTACAGATTCAATCAACAATGTATTTTCCCTGATTATCTATGACTTCCTTCCATCTATTAACAAGCTTACTAATTCCATTACTGTAAAATTCTTTTGGCTTTGATTCGAAGAACTCACAAATGTCAGTTTTAACCTCTTCCTGTGTTACAAAAGCTGTTTCTTCCAAATGATTCTGTAAGCTACGAAACAAATGGTAGTCTGAAGGAGCAAGATCGGGAGAATAAGGTGGATGAGGAATTTTCTCCCAACCAAATTCTTCGATCTTTTGTGACGTGATTCTTGCTGTGTGGGGTCGCGCATTGTCCTGATGAAACATCACCTCTTTTCGATTCACTAGAGCAGGTCTTTTTTTCCTCAAAGCTTGGTTCAAACGCTCTAATTGCTGACAGTATATTTGAGCATTAATTGTTGCATTAGGTGGTAAGAATTCAAAGTGGATTATTCCTTGGCGATCCCACCAGATTGAAAGAAGAACCTTTTGCCCATGAAGTTCCCTTCTCGGATGTGGCTGGGGTCCTTCCCCTTTACCAAGCCACTGTCTACGACGCTTAACATTTCGATAAAAGATCCATTTTTCGTCGCCAGTCACAAGTCTATCCAAAAAAGGTGAAACAAGTTGGCGAGAATGGAGAGAAGAGCAGATGTCAACTCGGGATTTGAGGTTGTTTTCAGACAATTCATGAGGCACCCATTTTCCAAGTTTAGGAACTTTTCCAAGTTGTTGAAGATAACGATGAACAGTAGTATGGTTTGAACTGAGAACCACTGCCAATTCCTCAACTGATAAAGCAGGATTTTCTTCAAAGGCTGCTTCAAGAATCTTTTCATCAAACTTAACTGGACGTCCGGTTCGATCTTCATCTTCAAGGGTGAAATCTCCACCTCTGAATTTTGCAAACGATCTTCTGCAAGTTCTTTCATTCACATATTCCTCTCCATAAACTGAGTGAATGGTTCTAGCCACTTCGCCTTCTGAGTTTCCTTTCTTGAACTCATAAAGCATTATGTGCCTCAAATGATTCTTGGGTACTTCCATGTTAGCAGGGTTTTAATCAAACACAATTTAATTTTATTGTTCTCTGAAATAAAATTTGATCAGTTTAAATGCATCTAAACATAAAAAATAATGTTCAGCTCCATTAGACATTATAAAATACTCATTAAATTTCGTTCATTTTAACAAAAAGTTAAAAGTCGAGCAGAACTTCTGGGATGACCTGATAGTTAAAATGAATTAAAATTCTATGATCCTCTTTTAAATGCGGTTTCCTTTTCCGCGGTTTAAAGAAAGAAAATCCGTCACATAACAGATTTGTTCAATTTTATTATTAGGTATTTCTCTTAATCTTTTATTGCGCCAAATAAGATCTACGGTAAGAAATTACGATTTTTAAAATCTTTTTCATCATGATTCTATTTGGTCAAAAGGCCTACATATATACAATAAACATTATTAGTCTTATTAGCAAAACTATTTTGCTTTTTTTATCTCTCGAATTTCTTTCATTGGCTTATTATATCTATCTATCTATCTATCTATCTATCTATCAAAGCCTGTTCATATCTATCTATCTATCTCAGTCGGTTCATATCTATCTATCTATCTATCTATCTATCTATCTATTTCAGCTTGCTCATTTTTATCTATCTATCTATCTATCTATCTAAATTTATTTATTATCTATCAGTGAACAGAGCTTCTTAGCAGCTGACCGAGCAATGGATTCAATATAGCCTTTCCATTTCACTCCTGGTGGATGGTATCAGACATGCTAATGGAAGACACAGAGGGGCTTCTCAGAAGATTAATGGAGAGAAGTTTAATTTTGGAGATGTTAAAATTGACAAGCCATCTTTTTTCCCCAGTTTAACGACGGTCTTGCTGTGGTTTTGTATATCTGCTGTCATTTTGACTTTGTCTGGCTGATCAGCGTTACTATCAAAGCTGGAGTAAAGTGTAGTGTCGTCAGCATAGATGCCAAGTTATGAGCCGATATCATTGGGAAAACCAGGGTAGGACCAAAAATTGCGCCCTGGGGGGGACACCCGCATTAGTACGAACGGAGGTAGTGAGTGGCCGTTCAGGACAACTTTCATTTCACGATTTGATAGGAACGACTGCATCAGCTCAAAAATGTGCCCGGAGATGTAAACACCAAGGTCATGCATGTGAATGCTGGAATCTTTTCAGCAAAGGGAAAGATACCCCGAAACCAAGAATTCATTGGTAGCAATGGAAGAATTCAAGTTGGTTTCACAAAGGGCAATGGTATTTGGTGACCGTTCCAGAAGAAAAGATTCTACACTGCAGAAGTTAGAATGGATAATTCAGTCTGTTGATTATCTATCTATCTATCTATCTATCTATCTAACTATCTATCTATCTATCTATGTCCATTATCTATCTATCTATCTATCTATCTATCTATCTATCTATCTATCGATCGATCGAAGTCTGCTCATATCTATCTCAGTATGTTCATCTCCCCCTCTCTCTCTCTCTCTCTATATATATATATATATATATATATATATATATATAATATATATATATATATATATATATATATATATATATATATATATGTCTGATCATATCTATCTCAGTCTGTTCGTATCTATCGATATGAGTCTGTTCATATCTATCTATCTATCTATTTATCTCAGTCTGTTCATATCTATCTATCTATCTATCTATTTCAGTCTGTTCATATCCATCTATATCTATCTATCTATATATCTATCTCAGTCTGTTATTATATATCCCTGTCTGTTCATATCTATCTATCTATTTGAGTCCGTTCATATAAGAGTAGTCAGCAGCCTCGAGAGACGGTTCCCTGGCCATTGGAAGATTATTCCGTAAGTAAATACCAAGGCCATGCATGTGAATACTGGAATCTTTTCGGCAAAGAGGAGATGCCCCCAAACCGAGAATTAATTAGTCACAATGGAAGAATTCAAGTTGGTGTCACAAAGGACAAAGATATCTGGTGACCGTTCCAGGAGATAGGATTCTACGCTGCTGAAGTTGGAATGGATACCGCAAATCTTGGAGAAAGAAATATCCAGGTGAGTAGATGGTTCTTTCTTAGCTGATTTGGTTTTATTTCTTTGTGTTGTGATTTCCATGAGATATGTTTTGAGAAGAAAGGAAAAAGTCCACCATGATTGTCAATATCTGTCGTTAATGGCAATATAAACCAGCCAGGGTGTGGCTGAAAGCAAAGCATAATGTAGCTTCAGGATTGGCCACTGGAAATACATGCAGGGACACTTACCCATGTGCGACATGGCACCATAGATACCCCGATATTATGCGGAGGAGTCTTTCTAAGCGCTACCAAAGAGTTCGGGATCCTAACGACCAATCGTATGTAGCAGGCAGCAATCTGCCAACCCGGTACCCTCATAATGGAAAGTCACAGCCACTGGTTAGTCTAATCACAAAAGAGTTAAGATAGTTAAATCATTGTGCCCCTGGTAATAGAAAGAAAGGGAACCAATAAACCATATCCTGAACAGGGACCGTCCTGGTTAAGACGTTAAACTAGGTCCAGCAGGGAGGCCTCTGATCAGGAGGTTTTGAAGAGCGTTTGCTGGTGTTTCCAGGTCAACCGTAACACAGATACTGAAAGGCTTGAACGTTGTAATAAATATGGCGACAAAGATGAGGACAATAGTCCGATAATGTAAATATTGTACATAATACCTCATCCTAGAAATATAGACAGATAATGAGGGGCCGAAACGTTGTGATAAATATGGCGACAAAGATGAGGACAAGAGTTCGAATAATGTAGTGTACATAATACGTCATCTCAGAAATATAGACAGATCTGCAGAATATTAATCGAAACAAAGACATCGTAATCAGCATTAAATAATTATGATTTCTGAGTCGTATAAACAGCCATATTTAATTGATTTTAAAAATATATTTTTTGGAAAAGCCTTTGTTGCGTATTTTCTTGTTTTTATTCAATAATTTAAAACTAAAACTAAAATTCAGCCATGATAACTATTGATCGTCTTCTGTGTACACTTATTTTAAATGTACAAAAGCGAAATCTTGGTCGCTCTGCATTTTCTTGTCTATGTTCAAAATTCTCTTAATTTTAAAATTTGTTTATATGAAGTCATTCGCAATTTAAGACTTCCATTAATACACAGAAACATGTATATATATATATATATGAACAAATATGTTTTCCATTAACAATTTTAAGTAAATTTGAAATCCCATAGCACTTGTAAGAGTTCCAAGAATTCAATGTTGTTCTTCATGGTTTTTTTTATATTAATTCTTATATTATTTAGTAACAAAAATAAATTTTGTCTCTGATTCATATGGCAACGTAATCATTTTTTTCAAAACTGATTCTGATGCAACTCTAAGATATTTTTCATCTGTAATACTGATGACAGAAAAAGAAATTCTGTTCAAGATAGATTCCTTCGTTACCAAAAGAATTCTGTTAAACATTGAATATTTTGGGAACAAATGGACTTTGTTCATCACTGGTTCCTATGCCAAGAACTCATTCTCTTCACTAGAGTTTTTCATGGCATTAAAAGAATTATTTTTACCCTAGATTCCTGTGGCCACAAAGCATTCTGTACACCATTGTTTACAATGAAATCAAATGCATTCTTTTAAATTTAATTCTTATGTTTATATATAATTTATTTGCCATTGATTCCTGTGGCGCCAAAATCATTCCGTTCACCATTGATGCCTAAAGCATTATAAACGCTATGTACACCATTGTACTATGTACACCATTGTACTATGTACACCATTGTACTGTGTACTCCAATGTACTATGTACACCAATGTACTATGTCACCAAATATCTCTGTTCAACATTGCATCAAACGCATTCTATCCACCACTGATTCCTGTCAGGAAAACCATTTTCTACGACTTTGATACCTATGGAAACATGGGCATTACGTTCGTCATTAATTCTTATGCCACCAAAAGCATTCTGTGCACCACTGATTACCATGGAATCAAAAGTATTACGTTCAAGATCGAGTCTTATGGCAACACATGCCTCATATTCGCCAGTCATTTCTACGGAACCAAAAACATTCTGTTCATCATTATAATCTCATGACATCAAAAGTGTTCTATTCACAATTGATTCCTTTGCCGCCAAAAATATTCCATTCACGTTTGATTCCTATGGAACCAAATAGTTATGTCCTCCATGTCACCAAATCATTCTGTTCGAATCCTATGATATTAAAAGCATTCTGTTCAAATTTGATTACCCTGACAGCAAGAAAATAATTTTAAACATTGATTATTATAGCATCAAACCAGATTGTTCACCATTAATCCATAAGACACGTAAAGTATTATCTTCTCCATTGCTTTCTATGGCACCAAAACATTTTTCAACAATGTTTCTGATGACGCTGAAGCAATTGTTTCAATATTGATACCTATCCTACCAAAACTATTAGCTTCATTAATTCCTTTAATATTTGAGAAAAGATATTCACTATTTATTTTAGTAGGATTTCAACCTCGATCTTTGTGGCTCCAAATATTTTGTTCAGTATTGATTTCTACAGTACCAAAAGCATTCTTATCAACATTTATTCCTATGGTACTAAAGGATACTGTTCGATTGATTCCTCTTCGACATTGCTTTTTCTGGGACCAAAAGCATTCTGTTCATCTTTGACTCCTATCTCACTAAAACATTGATTCTAATAGCAGGAAAACCATTTTTTCACTCTTATTTACTATGACATTCGTTTCAATCTTTATTCTTATGGAACCAAATAATTCTGTTTAACATTGTTTACTACGGAGCCAAACGCATTCTGTTCTTCATCGAGTCTCCTGGCACCAAAACCATTATGATATTCACCATTGCTTCTTATGGCACCAAAAACACCATTTTCACAATTTATTCATATAGCACTGAACAATTTTTTCTTTGCATTGATTCCTATCTCACTAAAAAAGCATTCTGTCCAACAATGATTTCCTTGGCATCAAAAGTGTTCTTTCCAACACTTAATTCCATGGCATCGAAAGCATTCTGTACAACATTGTTTTTCCATGGCATCGAAAGCGTTCTTTCCAACACTAATATCCATGGCATCAAAAAGCATTCTGTCCAACATTGATTTCCAATTCGATATATATATATATATATATATATATATATATATATATATATATATATATATATATATATATATGTAAGCAAATGTAAATGGATATAGATCCGACAGAATGAAAAAATTTTGAAAAAAAACAAACCAAAAATCCTTAAATGCAATTATGTTGTTTTAAAATGAATGAAATGTTGACGTCTGACGTTTCAACAAATAATAAACCTTCTTCATTTTTCCAAATTTATTCATTAAAAATACAATTTAGTTCAATTTGACAAAAGACGATGGACTTGTTTTTTTATGTCCATCGTCTTTGCCAAATTGAACTGAATTGTATTTTAATGAATATTTTTTAAATAAATTTTATTAAACCGAAACGTCCAAATCGACATTTCATTCATTTTAAACAAATATAATTACATTTAAGAATTTTTTTGGTTTGTTTTTTTAAATTTTCTTCATATATATATATATATAAAGAAAGAAAGAAAGAAAGAAAGAAAGAAAGAAAGAAAGAAAGAAAGGCAGGCAGGCAGGCAGGCAGGCAGGCAGGCAGGCACGGCGGAGTAGTGGCTAGCTGCTCGGATTAAGGAATCGGTGGTGAGGAGTTCGAATTCCAAGCGAATTCATTTAAGTGCTAATACCCTTTGGAAAGGTATAAATTCTCTTCTATGAGTAAATAGAAAGACAAACTGGGTTCTATAGCCTTGGATGGCAACTGGTCTAGTAGAAGGAGAGCGGAGCGTCGTTTGAGGACCTTGTGGCATGTGGTGCACCAGGTCTCTGTATTCGGCTCTTTAAAATGTGTGCACAAAGCCTTCACTACTGCAATCAAGTCATATGTGCAGATATCTGGCTGTCAGTTCCTACTTTCTTGACCCTCATACGAAAAAAAAACGACGATAGAGTCAATAATTTTGCTTTATTAAAATTCATAGCTAGCTAGCTAGATAGATAGATAGATAGATAGATAGATAGATAGATAGATAGATTGAAAAATATGAACAGAATGAGATAGATGCATAGAAATATATGAACAGACTGAGATAGATAGACAGATAGATAGATATGGTCAGAATGAGATATATATGAAAAGAATGAGATAGATAGATAGATAGATAGATAGATAGTTAGATAGATAGATAGATAGATATTGACAGAATGAGACATTTATGAACAGAATGAGATATATATGAACAGAATTATGTAGATAGATAGATAGATAGATAGATAGATAGATAGATAGATAGATATTGACAGAATGAGATATATATGAACAGAATGAGATATATATGAACAGAATGGGGTATATATGAACAGTATGAGATAGATAGATAGATAGATAGATAGATAGATAGATAAGGCTGCATTTACACTTTTGAAGATGCTTTATTATAAAGTATAGGCATTTTATGTCTATTAAGTTTAATCAACAGTTTAATCATTTAATCCAAAATGTTGAAACAACCTTAGCCATTTTGTTTTGATGTCTAAATTAATCGTTTATAATTTGGCAAATATTTTCTGAAAGCATATTCGAGTTATTGAGCATCATGTGATTTGCATAATAGCTTCAGACGGACTGTATATAAGAAAACTGGCTTAATAAAACCAAAGAATTTACAGGGATTGCGTGATTTTGATGTTATTCGATATCAAAACAAATTATCACGATATTCTTACAGAATTATTCCCTTCACGAAAGAAGTAGAAATCAAAAGGTTGCATTTATAACACCTGCAAATGTGAGGAAAAAATCATATTCGAGAAACGTACAAAGCCCATGTAAAAAATGGCGTCGAATGTTCTGTTATATGCGATAATATCTACGAGGAAGTCCAAATCATAAAATTTGATTATTTTGAATGAAAAAGATTCTTTTCAATTTCTTTTTCATTCAAAATAATCAAATTTTTTAGGAATACGTTTAGCAAGCGTCGCCCATGTGACGACAACGTGACCATGCTAAACGGAAAGCTGATCATTTTAAAAATTTTCAGTTATCTGTTTTGGATAAGACTTGTTTTTATGTCCATCGTCTTTGTCAAATTGAACTGAATTGTATTTTAATGAATATTGTCTTGAAGAAGGTTTATTAAACCGAAACGTCAGACGTCGACATTTCATTCATTTTAAAACAACATAATTGCATTTAATGATTTTTGGTTTGTTTTTTCCAAATTTTTTTTTCATATATATATATATATATATATATATATATATATATTTATATTTAATTCTGTATTTATTTTTTAATTTCTTTATATATCTTTTCTATTATTAAATGTTTCCTTTTTATTTATTTATTTATTTATTTTTTAATTGAAATTATTTTATTTCTTTTCCCCTTTTGAAAAACTTTTTTACATTATGTATTATTTTTTTTCTAAAAATATCCAAGCATTATTAGATATTCTTTTTAAATCGTCGCTTACAGACCGCTGGAATGTTCTTTTCTACAAGAAGTGAATGTTGGACTTTAATTAAGTTAAATCTTTATATTTCCATTCCAGATTCCCTTTCCATAACCCCACCGACTCATATTTTTCTCCTTTATCCGTCTATAACAATCCATATGGACGGGTTTAGCGAATGCTCAAGCATCTCCCTTTACCCTCTCCACGCAAATTTGACTTTTTTAGACCCATATTCATGCCCACGAGCGATCTATACATACATAACTCGCTCCGTGGCTTTCGCCAAACCCAGCATGGCTCTCCAGTTGTTTTTGCAGTGCCATGTCGATTTTAATTTGGATGGGTGCCCCAGCATGCAACTTTGGTGGGCAACTCTGATGCCACATTATGTTTCAGTCTGTGACAGTTCCTTTCTGCTCAAATGCCATATTTGATGGTTGACTATTTCTTTACATTAAAAGTTTCCTCATCAACGTAACTCAACATGATAATAAGCAACCAAAAATATAAACCTAAATCCGATAAAAAAAATCACCAAAACCTTTTAACATTTCCTTCTCCAACATCCGTGGTATTCATACCAACTTCTTCAGTGTGGAATTGTTCTTCTTTGATAAGTCTCCTGATATACTAACCCTCTGCAAGACAGACGTTAACTCACCAATCCTTGAATATTATGTCTTTGATGATTTTTCGGGTTCATCCAAGCACTGGACATTATTTTGTTTACTCATGACTCAAAGGTGTGGAGGGATTCTCTTTTTCAAGAAGTGAATGTTGGACTTTAACTAAGTTTAATCTTTATATTTACATTCCAGATTCCCTATCCATAACCCCACCCATTTTTATGCTTCTCCTCTATCCATCTCTTTTTTTTGTACCAACCTCCCCACAAGACAAGATGTGGCACAAAGGCCAGTTTTTAACGGTGGGCGTTTCCCAGCCCATAGCCTCGGGCAAAATTGCTCGTAGACACCGATTATACACGGGGTCGAAGTTTTTCCTATTCAGAGAAAATTTATTTCCCAAATTACATAGTCTCGTCTGAGTTCCACATTCCGCCCGGAGGCAGAGAGTTCGACAAGAGGAAGAAGAAGAAATGCTCCCCTTGTCCTCCTTTTTTATCTCGTCTATTTATTTTTAAAATCCATATGGTTGAGTTTAGTGAATGATCAAGCATCTCCTTTATATATATATATCCAATGTTCAGACCTCTAGCCCACATTTAAGTACGACTCATGAAATTTTCTCCCCCCATAAACAAGTATGTAATTATTAGTAAAACTTGTATCACTAAACAAAATTGCAAACAAAATATTTAGATCTCAGGGTTGAAATAACCCATAGAGGTGTTGATATACCGCTAAACAAAACAACCAACAAAAAAATCACATGTTCGCTCTTTATATAGTTTCTAAGACATTATATTTGTCTCTTGACCTCTGGGGTTGAGACTAGGGGTCAAATTCGTAAAAAACAATGCCGAATAAATCAATATTATCGCCCCCTCCTTAAAGTTCTTAGAATCTAAAAATATTTTCTGGCAATAAATAGCCTGTAAATGGTTGATAAACTGTAAAAAACGTTGGATTGATTCTCTTCTATAAGAAGTGAATGTTGAACTTTAACTAAAACCACTTATCTAAAATTAAATCTGAAATTATTATAGGTTTCTATCTAAGAGCATTAAGAATCTGTAGTCCTCAATATTTTCTTAAAGAAGAAACATACATTTTTCATATTAAAAAACCTACAATAACCATATTTCATTTCACCCATAATGCAAGAAGAAAGGCATAATTTTTCAATACAAACATCGAACAAAACTAATAACATAATCTGTAATAGTAAAAATCACATGAAAAACAGATACATAATACTACCGACCAACTCTGTCATCCACTATCCAGAATAACCTATCCCATCTAAATAATCTTGAAATAGTCAGAAACACCTCCAAAAACATTATGGATATACTCAGATTCTCAAACACTAATAGCAATAATATTTCTGAAGCAGGCATTTATAAAATAAATATCCAAAACTGTTCCTCACAATATATTGGAGAAACAAGTAGAAGTTTAAAAAAACCCATTTATGAGCACAAAAGAGACCTCACAAAAAACACCTTAGCTAATTCACTAGGCATACATAGAAATAAATTCAATCACAATTTTGATTTAAAAATGCTACTCATAAAAAAAGAAAACAACTCACTCAGAAGGAAAATCCTAGAGAGTGCTGCCATTGAATATTACCCAAATATTAATCTACGCTCAGGCTTTTTCTCTATTTCACCTTTCTTAACAGAATTACTACTCTCCCAAACAAACGTACACAACAATATCGTGAAATCAAAAGAAAATGGTTGAATCTGTCAACACAGCAATAATAACAATATCTCCACACGTGACAGTAATTGACGTAATTTTCAGTTAACAGTATGAAAATAGCATTCTCTAAATTCTTCCATTTGCTAAGGACATTTTGTTTTTGTTATTATTAGTTACTTTGTTTAAATAAATTCATTTCGTTTTTTTGCCTTGAAAAGTTCACATTGGACGAAACGCGTTTAAAAGACTATTACAGTTTTCCTATTGTCATTTATATATATATATATATATATATATATATATATATATATATATATATATATATATATGTTTCTTTTTTCACCGCAGTAATGTAGTTTTCCTGTGTCTTTTTAATAAATACTTCCATGGTAACTCTTCATACCAACTTTCCTCTTTTGGTAACTAGACTTTATGAATTTAAAGCTCAGTACTAGATTTGCGGCAAGGTTTCGTCATTTTACAGTTGAAATAGCTAGATGTAACCGTAAGTTTTATGCCGATAGTTTCTTCTATTGCATTTTTCGCTTTCGGCTTTCCAGTCAACTTCGATCTACAAAAATTTAAATATAATGCCAATCATTATCAATCTTATTTCACCTTTTTTTCTTATCCTCTCATCTTAATAGTATTTTTTATTATACTCTATAACACTCAATAAACCTATTGCGTCTTAGTGGCTTTATTGTCTTGCTTGAGTTGAAATGATTAAAATATACAAGAAATAATATTTATATATGCATGTGTGTGTGTGCATTAATAAATATACATACACCGTTTGTAAAACGAAATTTTTTCATCAGTATCTGTCTATATTTCTGAGATGAGGTATTATGTACACTATTTTTTATTATTCGGACTATCGTCCTCATCTTTGTTGCCATATTTGTCACAACGTTTCGGCCGATGTACGCCCCGGCCTTTTCAGGTGGTTGGAATGTCGAACTGAACCCTTTATTTCGTTCTCTGGGGGGACTGACTTTTCTAGTTCCATGTTTGATGGATGTCATTATCAGTTATCTCCTGTTAATTTTCCCTCTGAAAGTTCTCCACTGCCTTAACCAGGTATTGAACTCACCTTCTTTGGGTCTGTCACTGGATCTAACCAACGCCTTTATCCACTGTGCCATGTGTCCTTGAGGACATCTGTGTATGAATTTCTGGTATTATAAACCTAATGTTTTCAGCAACCTATTTTTTACCAGTGCTCATATTGCAATTTTTTGCTGTTATCATTGCATTTTTTTTTTTTACAGAGCTCATATTGCAATTTTTTTGTTGTTGTTATTGCTTTTCTCTTGCATTCATTGTTACTGGTTTCCCCATATTGTATTTATTTCTATGCTTGGTCGGCTCAGGAGATTTTTGTGGCCTAGCATATGTGCTGATTCCTTAAGTTTACGAATTTTCCAATGGTGTTCTTTGTCTTATGATCTCAACATGATCCCACAGAGGGCAGTGATCTCCTTCTCTCTCTCATATGTGGTCAGCCACGCCTGATTTTTTTCCACTTCCCCTCGTGTTGCAGCTTTCTGGTGTTCTTGAAGCCTTACCTTGAGGGGGGCGGCCTGTCTCTCCTTTATATTCCTTTCCGCAGCTGCACGGGATAGCGTACACACAGTCTTTAGTCATGTTCTTCTCTATGGGGGGGTCTTTACTCGGGAGAGATATCTGCGAAGTGTCGTCAAGCTTTTTGAAGGTTGTCCTGATGTTATATGGACCGCAGATCCTTTGTATTTTCTCTGATAACCCCTTCACATAAGGCAGGCAGACTGTTTTCTGAGTGTTGTTGTCCTCCTCCTCCTACCCCGCCTATCCCAGTTTTTTGGGGCTGCTGCCATGTACCCAGGGTAGTTGTTGCGTTGTAAGGTACTACTTATACTGAACAAGTCTTTTTCTAATGTCTCTGGATCGCCATTTATGACTTTTGCTCGGTGTTGTAAGCAACGGACGATCCCTTTCTTTACGCTGTATGGATGGTGGGAGTTGAAATTGAGGTACTGTCCGGTGAATTTGGTTTATATGGATGTCTTGAACCCATGCTTTGTTCGAGATATTATATCATTTAGGAATGGGAGTGTGTTGTTACTCTCTTTTCTCCATCATGAACTGTATCGAAGGTCTTATTGAGTTCACATGGTCCAGTAGAACCTGTAGACGTCTTCCTGGTGTGGCCAGAGTATGAAAATGTCATCTACGTACCTTAACCATAGAGTTGACCTTTAGAGATATAGAATTCTAATGCCATTTCCTCAAAGTATTCCATGTATATATTCACCATTGCTGGTGATAATGGCGAGCCCATTGCTAAGCCCTCATCCTGTCGATATATATATATGATCCCATTCCGTAGTGTTTTGTTTGTGTACAGACAGTCAACATTTCCATCAGATTATCAATTGGAATACTGGTCCATTCTTCTAGGGATAAGTCAGAGGCCAATCTGTCTCTGATTACTGAGAATGCCTCCTCCGTGGGTATCTTGGTGAACAAACTCACCACGTCCAAGCTCACCATCTGGTTG
The DNA here is from genome assembly GCA_903632075.3 of Acanthosepion pharaonis. Lineage (NCBI taxonomy): Eukaryota > Metazoa > Mollusca > Cephalopoda > Sepiida > Sepiidae > Acanthosepion > Acanthosepion pharaonis. The sequence continues at coordinate 126,632 of CAHIKZ030002287.1, read as the reverse complement.
GATAGGATGGGGGGTATCTTTGTTTATTTCCACGAAGTGGGCGGAGTTTCGAATATATATAAGGAGTGACTTTCCGATCAATGGGTCAATTATATTTACAAGGAAGCGACTCAGAGGGTGGCACACAGAGCCTTTTTAAACTAACAATCGGCCTGAGCGGAATACCGTCTTTGTGAATCTTAGGGAGACCGTATATGTGAGGTATTTAAATATGTAAAACTGCGATAACTGCCTATACGGCTTAAAGACTGCGAAGTGATCCTTGTTCTTGATTAGGATCTGTGATAGTTTGCGTTCCGTTTTCATAGTAGGATCCTTTTTCCCTTTGCTGTAGCTACCATTGCTAATGAGGTCTTCCAGTTTTCTTGTATAATCTGATGTGTCCATTAATACAGTCGCATTACTTTGTCAGCCGGTAGTATGATGATGTTTTCGTTCCTTTGTAGGGATCAATCGCCAGCCTTCCAGTTACGCGATGTTTGGCATGGGCGGCTTGACGTTCTCAAGGCCTGTCTACCTTCCATCTTAGTTCATCCATATGAGCCTGATAAGTTCAAGGCCAAATCCTCATCTATTCTGGCAATGATGTCCAAGTACTGCACTCATCTGTTGGCTGTAGTGAAGTTGAGTTTCATGACAAACGCAATCTTCAGGCGCTGAGTGCATAGTAACTGTTATGTTAATTTGAAATTATATCAGTTTATCGTAATGCTGGTGTCGTTCATCGCTATTCATATAATGATGTGATCTTTTCCTTAGATTTTTTTATTATATATATATATATATATATATATATATATATATATATATGTGTGTGTGTGTGTGTGTGTGTGTGTGTGTGTGTGTGTAATTTCTATATATTTTATTTATATATTATATATATTTTAGGGTTATTGGTACAGATAAATACACAGACACACACACACAAACAATATATATATATATATGTTAAGAAATGGAATCTATCCGACAATTTATTTATTAAAGACATTTTTTTTTTATGTCTATAAAATAACAACGTTAAACATAAATAAAAATGTCTTTTAATAAATATATATATATATATATATATATATATATATATATATATTTTAATATGTCTCGTAATATTAAGTTTTATACTTTTTATTTCGATCATTAAATTTTGTACCTAAGAAAATTTTCTTTTAAATACATATATATATATATATATATATATATATATATATATATATATATATATATATATAATTGTGTATTTAGGCATCAATCCTTCATTTAAGCATGTTTCATTAAAAACGACAGACAAGGTTTACGGTTAAGGTTTTTATTTAATTTTTCTTGTGTTTCCCCAAGAGTTTTTTCTTTTCTAGGCACAGAGTGTGTAGAAACTGTTTAAATGTTCTTTCGCCATTATCAAGGATGATTTTTTTCAGTTTAATTGAGTGTGTGGGTTATGTATATGCTTTTAGTGTGTTTGTTTTATTTTCCGAACACGGTTAGCACATTGTGGCCTTGTTCGTAGTTAACATTGTTAAGAGTTGGGGCTTTTTTTATTTAGGGCTTGCATTATTTTTAATCCTTTTTTACAAGTGGATGAGGTTATTATGTTTGTATTTTTTACTTATATGTTTCGAATGGAGTCTGGTAAGTTTATGTGTGTGTGTTTAAATGGGTTCTAATAGAACTCCGGTCAGATAGGTGTAACGTAAGGCGTCTAGATAGGCATGTAGTTGTGCGACCGATGTAATTATTAATGAGTTCAGTTTAATCAGGAACACAATTCCTTAAGGGGCATTTTAATTCATAGATAATGTTCGTTTGTTGTCATTTGTTTCTGTACAAGAAACCCCAAAAAAATTATCTTATTGCGGACACAAGATAAATTAAATAAAAACTTAACCGTAGTACCTTGTCTGTCGTTTTTTATTAACTATGCATATATATATATATATATATATATATATATATATATATATATATATATATATATATATTGGTATATACGGATTGTGTTTGTGTTGTTTTGCGCGTGAGTTTAAAACCCCATTCACACACTTGGGATTAAAATATATATACATGTATTGTCGGATGACCGGATATTGTAGCGTCTGTTCTAACGTAATTTCAACGAAGAAATAAATTGAATAACATATGTATTTTTTCTTTTCTCCTCAGTAATTTTATAGTTTTTAAACTTAATAGTGATTAAATTTGGATTTTAAAATTGGCAGTTATTAATTTTAATATCAAATTTTATCATATAATTTAATAATTATTGGTTAGAATAAATTCTTTTTTAATATTATCCGTATTCTAAATATCTGAATAGCTATTATAACATGATTTCGTTGTCAAGATTTTGAATCTTCCTATACTTGGGTTTTGATTGGTCATTCTAGCTTTTGTAACAATGTTTTCCCCTAGCGAAGGATCGTTAATTAATTTGAAACTTTTAAAACCATTTATTTTATATTCAACATCATCACTTGATAAGAAATCGAGGGTGTTGAAACAAAATATATTTTTGTAGTGATTTTATAACATATTTATGTTATAAATTTTTTTTTTTAAAAATAATATATATATATATATATATATATATATATATATATATATATATATATATATATATATATTCTCCGATAATTTTACTGTTTTATATTTAATTAAGTTAGCTCCACTCCATTATTAATAAGAATATAATTTATAGTTGATAACTCATCACTCTAAAATTACATTAATAATTACTTACCTTGTATGTTCAAATAGTAATACCGGTTGGTTTAGATGCTAGATTTAATTTCAGGAGAATTTTTTTTAAGCTTTTGGAAAAGATTACATACTACGCCAACATTGCGATAAAGTGATATATTTTAAGGATCAGTACACACTCAACACCTGAAGACTGAATTTGGAATGAAGCTTATTAAATTAATTAGAAGTGTAAACGGTGTGAATATGTATGTTCATTAATATATACATTTTATTGGTCTGTTATGTAACCTTAGCACTGCTTCAATAACACCAGCACTTTATTTGAATTTCATATATATATATATATATATATATATATATATATATATATATATATATATATATATATTATAAATGCAAAAGTCCGACAATTATTTTAAGACGTTTTTATGTTTATACATTCTTTTTATAGATACAAATATTTAAGTAAATGCTCTGTTTATAATAAACAGTATTAAACAACATTTGCCGGCCTGAATGTCCGAGATTTTTTCATAGAAAATATTCGTCATCCGACAGGAATCGAACCTGTGTCCTATACGCAACCGTCATATAGCCTGACGTGCCTTAACCGTTTCGGCCACAGAGAAGCGTCCGTTTAGCAAGTTCGATTTTACTGTCTTTAAACTTAAATCTTCTATTATTCTCTCACGTTCATTGATATCTGCTCATGGCGTATACAAATGTAAACAAATGACGTATTCTTGTATTTACTGTATTTGGAATTTGTTTTATAATTGCTTTCGGGTGGTTTGAGTCGATATTTATGTTTACGGACGATTGGTTTTCCTTATGGAAGGGTTTATAAGTGTTATGGTCGAGATCAAATGTTACGTCTAGAACATTTACTATTTTTAGGTTAGATGATATTTCGATTTTAAATCCTAGAAATTTGAAAGCATTAATTATTTTCTTCTGTAGTTGGGATGTTAGAGGACCATTGGAATTAGGTATAACAATGAGTCCATCATCCCTGTAAAAATATACATTTTGGGGGGGGTTAAGGAATCTGCTCAGAATATCTAAAATGTATATAAAATTATTAGGTCTGCTATTTTAGCAGAATCAAATGCTCCCATTGTGACATCGAAATTGTCTCTCCTTTTTTTTTTAATCAAAGTTGTGTCATTAAGTTTCAGTATAGACTGTCTAGAATCCATTATGATTTTCACTTCTTCGTCAGTAATTTCAGTATAATTTTTAGCAAAATTTAAGCTATTTTCTAATAAATCTTTAAAAAATGGAGCGGCAGTTTGAGTCGATAATGTCTAACTGGATATATATATATATATATATATATATATATATATATATATATATATATATATATATATATGTGTGTGTGTGTGTGTGTGTGTGTGTGTGTGTGTGTGTGTGTTGTTTACATGCTATTTTTATAGATACATGTACATGCTACCTGAATTTTACTAAAAACAAAATAGTTCCATACCTGATGATGATCGGTAGACCTGTCGAAAGCACTTAGGAAGACCTAATACAGTTTATAATTTTAAAAAAACAAGGATCATAACATTCAACGAGTGATTAGTAGGTTAATTCATCTTTAAAATTTTGTTAGCGAAGGGATTTCACCATTTTATATCATTAACTTTACTAATTTACTTTTGGTATGAATGATTCATTGTAATATAAATTAAACTGCACCATATCTATATATATATCTATATCTATATATCTATATATATATATATATATATATATATATATATATATATGGATGAATGGATGGATGGATGGGTGGAGCCCAATCATATTCTTACGCAATGTGGACTTTATCAGGGTCCACATATGACCTTCTCGACTACTTAGGCTGAAGAAAACTGACATTCTCTCCGCTTAGGATTGCTGCTACCCTTTTAAATTCTAAACTCTTATCCCTTACATTTCTCAGGTATTGGCTCGAACTTCGTAAACCATCTTGATATTTACAAGTGTTAGGTTCGTTTAATCGTTGATTTAAAATGTTTTCCTTGAGCAATGAAGCAGAAATAAGATTCTTCATGTTTTTTTCATTTTTATACAACCGAAAGAAAAAAAATGAGCATAAATTATAAATATGTGTGCATAAATTATAGTTGTGTGTGCATGAATTATAAATATATATGCATAAATTATAAATAAATGTGCATAAATTATAAATATGTCAGTATAAATTATAAATATGTGTGCATAAATTATAGTTGTGTGTGCATGAATTATAAATATGTCTGTATAAATTATAAATATATGTGCATAAATTATAAATATGTCAGTATAAATTATAAATATGTGTGCATAAATTATAGTTGTGTGTGCATAAATTATAAATATGCGTATTATAAATTATATATATATATATATATATATATATATATATATATATATATATATATATATATATATATATACCTTATTAAGTCACTTACAGGACGAAACGCATCGGCTAAGAATTTCCTTTTCTTTTCATCTTTTCCTTTACTGAGACAATCTTTACGGAAAATGATTTACACTCAAACACACCCGCAACTCTCCTCTCTCTCTCTCTCTCTCTCTCTCTCTCTCCGTATATATATATATATATATATATATATATATATATATATATATATACAAAAAAGGAAAAAGGCTAAAGTTAACCTTATCTTAGCCGACGCGTTCCGTCCCTTGAATGAAATCAATGCAAATGCTTTATAAAGGTATTTCGGTTGATAAAATCCCACAGAGAACGAAACACAGATGTGTGTGTGTGTGTGTGTGTGTGTGTGTGTGTGTGTGTGTGTGTGTGTGTGGGTTATTACAAGACAAAACATTCTGGCATTCTAAGAATAATCATTTTTGTAAGTGAATATCGGACTAACATTTTTTGAAGATAATAATTATTTTCAAATATAAGTCCTACTATTTAACCCATAGACTGGGGAGAAAGGGTTGGATTCATACCTTTTGCGAGTGGATTTTCCTGTCGGTAGTAAATATAACCAACTCGACTGGAATTCGAACTCGGATCTACAATTTTTCATTCCAAGCCGTTCCCCATTAAATCTCCCGCTTATCCAAGCTTACAACACCAGATATTCCAAAGCGGTCACTCATCTAAATGCTGAGAAGACCCAATGTTACTTAACTTCGATGATCTGACGAGAAGCCATTGGGCCAGATGCGTGGTATTATATTTGGTGAGCTGAAATATTCATGATGTTTCATGCTGCGTCCGTTGTTCAAATGCCCGCTGTTTAAAAGAAACAAGAGGTTTTAATCAAAACTCGGAAGCCATACTAAACAATGAAAAATAGTGACTTTTTTTTCTTTTTTTTTTTTTAACAAATCAATATTTTCATTATCATCTCAGGGTACCAAAAATAGCCACACCCAAATGAAATTTCCATGTCATGCATTCCAATTTCAAGTTACTGACTGCTTTGTTTGGTATCATATCAGCAAGTTCAGCTTCTATACGACCACCCAGTTCACACTCTTCCCCGGCCTTTTGAACAGGAATAAAGGTTTATCCCTTGTTTAGAATTGGGTGTCCAGTTCCTTCTAAAGTCTACTTCAATTTCATAATTCATAACGTCTGCGCCTAAACACAGAAATTTTATTTACTATTTATTTTTTACCTTAATGGAAGTTGATAGGTTCAGCCGCCGTCCGGTTCACACTCTTCCCTGGTCTTTTAAACAGTAATAGTGGTTGACTGTTCTAGTTCCACGTGCCATGTCTAATGGATGTCAGTTATCAGTATTTCCTGCATAATTCCCCTCTACAAACGTTTCACCTCTACAAACGTTTCACCTCTTTCGGTCGAAACGTTGAAGAGGGAACTAGAACAGTCTACCCCAGGGAGCAAAATAAAGAGTTCAGTTCGACATTCCAACCACCTGAAGAAAGCCGGAGCGTACAACGGCCGAAGCATTGTAATAAATATGGCAACAAAGATGAGGATAATAGTCCGAATAATGTAAATAATGTACATAATACCTCATCTCAGAAATATAGACAGATACTGAAAGGCCGAAACGTTGTAATAAATATGGCGACAAAGATGAGGACAATAGTCCGAATAATGTAGATAGTGTACATAATACCTCATCTCAGAAATATAGACAGACACTGAAAGGCCGAAACGTTGTAATAAATATGGCGACAAAGATGAGGACAATAGTCCGAATAATGTAGATAGTGTACATAATACCTCATCTCAGAAATATAGACAGATACTGAAAGGCCGGAACGCTGTAATAAATATGGCGACAAAGATGAGGACAATAGTCCGAATAATGTAAATAGTGTACATAATACCTCATCTCAGAAATATAGACAGATACTGAAAGGCCGAAACGTTGTAATAAATATGGCGACAAAGATGAGGACAATAGTCCGAATAATGTAGATAGTGTACATAATACCTCATCTCAGAAATATAGACAGATACGGAAGGGCCGAAACGTTGTAATAAATATGGCGACAAAGATGAGGACAATAGTCCGAATAATGTAAATCATAATGTAATACTCCCGAGATTATCCTCAGCTCCGTCATCACAGCTATCTTGATGGCTCCCATGCCCGGAAAACGAATCTCCTCCACGTCCCCATGCACTCCTGGAAGGATTCTCTTGGTATTGTCCTCAGCTCCGTCGTCACGACCCTCTTGATGATTTCCATGATTGGAAAACGAATCTCCGCCCCGTCGCCATGCACTCCTGGAAGGATTCTCTTGGGATTATCCCCAGATCTGTCGTCACGACCCTCCTGATGACTTCCATGATTGGAGAACGAATCTCCGCCACGTCACCATGCACTCCTGGAAGGATTCTCTTAGGATTATCCTCAACTCCGTCGTCACGACCCTCTTGATGGCTTCCATATCCGGAAAACGAATCTCCGCCCCGTCCCCATGCACTCCTGTAGGGATTCTCCAGGGATTATGTGCCGCTCCGTCGTCACGGCCCTCTTGTTTGCTTCCATGTCCGGAAAACGAATCTCCACCACGTCCATATGCAATCATTGTAGCTTTCTCTCGAGATTATCCTCAGCTTCGTCGTCACGACACTCTTGATGGCTTCCCTGTGGGGAAAACGAATCTCAGCCACGCCCCCATGCACTTCTGGGTGGAATCTGCCAGGATTATCCACAACTTCATCATTACAGCTTTCTTCTTGGCTCCAATGTCCGGAAAATGTGTCCCCTTGATGGTCATCACCGTTCTGGAGCAATCTCCCTACTCACCCGACCTTACTCCGTGTAATTTTTGTTTTTCCCTTTTCCACCAGCTCAACACAGTATTCAAGAGGACCGTTGGGGAGGCCGAGAATCCTTCCAGGAGTGTATCGAGACATGGAGAAAATCAGGGAAATTAATTCGAATGTGAAATTTTTGTGACTTAAGTCCTGTTTCTTTTGGAACACACCTCATATATAACATTTGATAATATTTTTTTATAAAAATTCTTAACTTATAACAGCGAATATAGTCAAATAATAATTGTGAGTTCAATCCCTGAGACAGGTAGTTCAGTCCCTGGAACCAGGCGTGAAATAACTAATCCGTCCAAGAAGGACCAGGTATGTTATCCCTAAGCACAAACAATGGAACGACAATCATCTATCCCTGTAGACTAAATAAAAGACGAAGGCCCGATGACACTACGGCTGAAACGTTTTGGTAATAACTACAAAGATGACGACATTAATCTGAATATAAATCTATCTATATATAAAATTCTGTAACTTCCATTAATCAGTCCATCCGTCAGACCCTCTAAAATAACTATATGTTGACCGAGCGAAACCAAATTTTGGGTTCAAAATGCAGTTGGTTTTACTAGAGCGCGTAAAAACCACTAAGTAGGTTTTTTGTCAAAGTATTTTTCCAAACAAATCAGGTTATTCAAATTTTATCGATTGGTTTTCTCGACAAATGTTGTTAGCGAAAACTTCAACAATACTAAATACTGTGAAGATTTTAATATACGCTAGTGTGTTGCAAAACTAATTCTAGTAATGTTAAAAGTTTTATTATTTAGCATAAAAAATACTTAGACTATTTTAAAAACAATTTAAAATAACAAATAATTATTTAATAAAAATTCAGTATTGTTTTTTGCATAGCTTTTCTTTAAGTTATATATATATATATATATATATATATATATATATATATACAAGATTACAATTTCCAGTTCGCCTGCGTTTGCGAGAACTATAAACAAATCTCAAGGTCAAACGCTTCAAAAAGTTAGAATTTGGCTCCAGAAAAAAATATTTACTTATGGCCAATTGTATGTTGCATGCTCAAGCGTAAGAAATCCTAAGAATTTATTGTTTACTGTTAAAAACGAAAAGAAAGAAATTTTCTTAAAAAATATTGTTTACCATAAAGTTCAAGGGAGGTCTCTCTCTCTCTCTCTCTCTCTCTCTCTCTCTCTCTCTCTGTCTATCTCTGGTGACAGGCGAACTTGCCCGTCTTTTATTTTGTTTGTGGGGCTTGAAAAGGTTATTTAGGAATTCGGGCCTTACCATTGGACGATGGACAAATTTCGCGTTGGCCCACGAAAAGATCCGTAAAAGAATTTGTTTCTGGGAATTGAAGATTATTTGAATTTTGTTTTTAAATGTTTCCTAGTTTTCTATTGGCCGAAAAACATTTCGCATCAAGGTGTGAAATTTCACGAGTTTTTGTTTTGGATTCGCTTTTGCATGTGTGTTAAGCAAAGTTTGTCAATTTGAGTCTTTTTAATTTCTAACAAAATCACTGAGTCAGTGCTTAGCATTTGAATTTTAAATCTAGATCTTGTTTTTTTGTTCACTACAAAGACGTATAAAATTAAATTAAAGGAATTATTAAACCACGAAGTAGGGTTTTTTATCAAAGTATTTTTCCCAACAAACCAGCTTATTCAAATTTCATCGATTCGTTTGCGAAATTGAACGAAACGTAGAGTTTAAAATTCTCGACAAAAAATCTTAGCGATAAGTTTAACAATGCTAAATGCTGTGATGATTTCAACACGTGTCAACGTGTTGCAAAATAAAGTCAGTCAGTCAATGAGAGTATGCGTTACGCGCTGCCATTAGCTCAAGTAATTATGGATAATTTCGTTTTAATTACGAGGAAAATGCAAGAAAAGTATATATAAGAGCTATTGTTTGTTTTTAATGAGAAGCTGAATGTATATATATTAGTGAAAGAAAGAAAAAAGAAAAGAAAAGAAGTGATACGTTTAACGTCTGCTTCAGTGAAATAGAAAACTTTGTTAATTTTTAATCTTTTCATTTGTACTTTCATAAGTATTTAAATAATGATTTTGCCATCATATTTTTTACTTTTATTAAAATATTTCGTTAAAGTTACTAAGATTTAAGATTCTTATCTCGCACTTCCTCATACTTGCTTTCCGGGTATCTTTTGTAAATCTTCGAACTCTAAGCTTTGCTTTTGAGTCCATTTGAACTCACTGTTTTAGTCCCCACATTTCAGTAAATGGTTCTATTAAGTCGCTGTATTTTGGTAGGTATCTATTAAAATAACTAACCAATATTAAAATGGATTATAATTCTTATTAGTAGGTATAGATATCCGACATTTTCCTTATTAACTTTCGATGAGGTGCAATGCCATCTTTTGAAATTAGTTACCTGTTGAACCGGCCTCTAACACAAGGGAATTACACCGGTTCCCACTATATATAGTGCCAGTAATACCTACCCGGTGTAAGCAGCGACAGTACTACAACTGCCTAGCTGAGTAGTACCCGTTTCCTACCTTTGTATCTGTGATGTTAAATACACTTGTTCCTTAAACCAACTTCGACTTGATTTTCTTATTTTTACTATTGTGCCACGACACAACATTACCCTAAATATGATATTGTATCACAATCAATTTCACATTTGTCCCTGTTTATTGCTATCCGCGCATTTGTCAACTTCTCTAACACACCTGAGGTGGAACAATTGCATCGATTCAATAGCTTCATCTACAGCAAGAAAAGTTGATTCCCTATGTTGCACCTGGAGGTTTTTCTCACCTGAGTCCATCCTTCAAATCTACAAATCAACCATTCGTCCTTGCATGGAATACTGTTACCATATATGGTCTTCTGCTCCTGCCGTTCAACTCGAGGTCCTCAACAAAATCCAGAGACGGATATGCAGTGTGATAGGTCCTCTAGCATCTCGTATACAGTCATTTTCTCACAGACAGACTGTGGCTTCCCTCTGTCTTTTCTACAAATAGAAATTTTTCAACGTTTTTTAATACATGTTCTACTTTTTGTCTTTTTTGAGAGAAGTGTATTTTTATGATGACCTGATGGCTTGTGTAAAAAATTACGTCTTTTTTGGCTCAGCGCTTAAAAACGGCCAAAAATTGTGAAGGTTCCATTTTAAGTTTACGGAAAAAGATTTTCTCGTATTTTGTGGCCAATGAGAGCTGTGGTCTCATGCCTTTGTAAGAACTTGAACGGAGTCTTCTGTGAGTCACCTTTTTTCATATAAATAGAACTCAGGTCAGTGAATGAAAGTGAGAAGACCTTTTGACCAGTTTCTTTTCTCGCACTTCCCGACTGTGGAATTCCCTTCATCTTACTTGCTTTCCTCATAACTACAATCTTCAAAAATTTAAATGTAGTATCAACCGCCATCTTCTGTTGATTTGAACCCCGTTCATCTTTCATCCTTTTCTTATGATTTATACCTATATTAAAATCACCACATATCCTTAAATTTCCGTCTGCTTTTCCTAAAACTACATTGGGAGAGGCCCATTTACTGTCATCTGGAGGAACATGCGCCAAAATTCCCTCCGCTATCATTTTCTTTAACTTAGCAGCTACCAAAGGCAGAAGGTGAAGAAGTAATTTATGAGATTCAAAATAAGAGTCAGAAATTTTTATTTAATTTTATGCTCGCTTTATGTCCATTTAACACTCTCGTTTTTACATCTTTTTTTTTTCTTTTTTCTTTTTTTTGTTCAACAAATTGTTCTAAGTCGCTGTATTTCGAAAGGTATCTATTATAAAATTGACCAATCCTAAAAAGTAGTCTACTTCTTTTTATTAGTAGGTATAAATGCCTCCGAAATTTTCTTAATTAACTTTGGATCTAGGGCAATGCCATCTTTTGAAATTTTGTGTCCTAAATTTGATATTACATTACAATGAAATTCACATTTGTCTCTGTTTGTCATCCCTGCATTTTTAACTTGTTTAACTCATGATTTTGTCTTAATTCGTCTTTAATGGTAACACCAAGAAAAATATATATTTCGTCAGTTTATGTGTTTTCCATTGCTCTCTAAAAAAAATGGCACTTGTCTTTTTCACTCCAAAAGGCATTCTCGTCCATCTTAATAATCCTATAGGGTGTTTATTGTGGTGATTTCCTTGAATTTATTGTCAATCTGTATTTGAGGGTAGGCCGATGTTACAAATCATTTCATGTCCGATAATTTGTGTATACCGGTTATTGGGAATAGGAAAAAAGTCTGAGCATATTTTATCATTTACGCCTATTTTAAAACCACCACATATTCTTGAAACCCCGTCTACTATATTGGGAGGGGCCACCCCGAGGAACATGCTCCAAAATTCCCTCTTCCATCATTTTCTTTAGCTTAGCCACCACCAAAAGTAGAAGGTGAATAGTTAATTTACGAGATTCAAAATAAGAGAGGGTACTATTTTTATTTAATTGTACATTCGCTTTATACCCGTTTAACACTCCCATTTTTTTACTTTTTTCTGATTTTACGTTACTGATTAGTTTAGATTTATCCATCTTTAGAACATCTAAACTTGGTAGTTCATTCATTTTTTCACATTCCACTAATGTAATAGAAATAATTTCAAATCAGTCCCAGGTTTCAAAAGTTCCATTTAAGTATCTGAAAGTTTTTATAGAAAATCCATCAAATTGTCTCAATTTCAGATGACTTTTTCTCAATTTCGGTTTACGTATTTATTTCCAAAAATTTCGTGGGATCAGAGTGACTTCACTCAGCGCATCCACTTGCATTGAAAACGCCATGCTATACCTGTATCAACTGTAATTGAATCAATTCATCCTCAATGATCAAATCCAAGTTCCAAGTTTCTCAAATTCGCAGAATCTGCTAGCTTCTCTTCATCTGTGAAATTATTGCATAATTCATTCCACTTGTTTCTGGTTAATGGACAGAAATTTGGTTCTTTCTGCTGCAAGTTTCTTTTGAGGTCGCAAACTTCTTTTTATAATTTTTGAAATTTCGACGAAAGCCAAATTCTCAAAATATTTGGAGTATACTATAACGGAAATGTTCATTATATCTTCACAGACTGCCGAAGTTAGAAAGAGGTCAGCTATTTCATCTAGTATCTCCCTCGTGCCTGGTTGTATTTTAATTTTTTAAATCTAGGCTGGGTTCAACCAAGCGACTTAAACATCCTATAGGCGACGCCATATTGTTGTGCTGTATTATATTGTATTGCGTTGTGTTGTGTTGTTTTTTATACAACACGTGATCAGTAGTCATCATCATCTTATCTCTTACTTTACGATACAGTTTTGTTGTAACCTAGGGAAGGTTACTGAATAGAATAATCAAACGAAGGTTAGTAATGAACGATAATACTTTGGACAAGAACAACACATAAGATTCGCCAGCAGCGCGTAGAAGTAGTACTCAACGGCTAGAAGTGAGTCAAGTGAATTCCATAACGAAACTCGAACTGCAGGATATCTACCAACCGCCCCAGGCGTCAGATGTGGCTCAAGGCGTAATTTAATGTGGGACTCAGCCATAAATTCCTCGTAGACCCCGTATAAAACGGGGTCGGATAGCTGTTTCTTGAGACGAGATTCTGCCCTTTGACATTGCCTCGTCTGGGGATCCTCTCCGCCCGGGGGAAGAGAGTTTGACCAGCACAGCTGCAGACGAGTCTACAACGGCAGGATATTTACCAACTGCCCCACGTGGTCAGATGTGGCACAAGAGCGAATTTAATATGGAGTATCCGAGCCAGTAGGTTCGGCCAAAAATTCCCCGTAGACCGCGCATAAAATGGGATCGGGTAGCTGTTTCTCGAGACTAGACTCTGCCTATCGACACAGCCCCGTTTGGGAGTCCTCTCTGCCCAGAGGTAGAGAGCCCAACCAGCACAGCTGGAGACGAATCTCCGACTACAGGATATCTACAAATCACCCCACGCGGACAGACGTGGCACAAGGTCGAATTTAATATGGGGGGGTCCGAGCCCGTAGGCTCGGCCAAAAATTTCCGGTAGACCCCGCATAAAACGGGGTCGGGTAGATGTTTCCCGAGACGAGACTTTGCTCTTTGACATAGCTTCGTCTGGGGATCCTCTCTGCTCAGAGGCAAAGCTGGAGACGAATCTCTGACTGAAGACCAACATACAGTATTCACTACTGTATTTATGTGAATGGGGATATACCCATTATCGTCCGTAGGTATGCTACAACAAATTTATATCTTACATATAATTTATATGTTACATAAAATATGCAAATAGGTACAATCCTATTTACGAATCTACTACACGTAGTAACCATGAAATTACCAATTAGAAATGATCAACCTGGGTTGACATTTATCAATTGTCATTGCTTGTTCAACTGTAAGAGTTCTGTGGGAGGTTGGCGGCTCGTATCGCTCCCGATCGACTTGTGTCCATCGAGCTTGCGTACAGGTGTGACAATGCTTTTTCCCCCGTTCTCCAGGGTAAAACGGATGGTGATGTTTACGTTGCTAGCCATGCCAAGAATGTAGGGGGAATCTTGCAAGATGAACGTTATTCGCATCAGGATCTTGTTTTCTTTAAGCATGAGCTTAAGATAAAAATCTGATCTGATAAAAAGCGTTTGATTTCGACAGAATTCAGCGAAAGGTGGGTGATTGAGGCGAGCCTGGTTCGTGTGGCAGGAGCTAGCCTTAATTTTCTCTTTTAAGTCTCCTTGATGCAACGGGGCGGTTTCTTGTGTACCCTCCCCTGGTTACGTTAGACACTATCATGTTTTCCTAGTTTATGTGAATAAGTGTGGTTCTCGGCCTGTTTCCCGGCATTCTCTTTTGTTATGGCTCATGTTAAGATTCTCAACCTTCCCAGGTTTTTTTCCCCATTTTTCGTCTCAACAGGCTCAGTCTTTGATTTTCCCCATTCCGTCATTTATTTTTATCCTTCCCATTCCATTAGTGACTGTTTCTTTTCTGTCTATTGGCAGAATACAGCGATCACTCTTATTATTTTGAGAGGTGGACTGTTCCTACTAACATTGTTTTGTTTTAGTTTTATCTTTGGTTAAAATTTTGAGTTTCTTTTCTGGCTTTATCTCTCCTCGCCATCATTTCATGAATAATGAAATTTTTATATATTTTGAATTTTTAACAAAATTTTTGCGTCATGTGATGTTTTTGTAGGTCCTCTCTGAATATGCAGTATTGTGGTATATACAGGATTGAGACGTGATGGATGAGTTCTTGTGGTAAATGAGTAAATTGTTATAAATGAATGGGTTCTGATTTGGTTTAACTTGGACTAGGGTAGCTAATGAAGACCAGCCCTTCCCTATTTTCCCCGCGGTCCTATGCCACAATTTTGTGGTCGATAAGCATTCGCGCAAAATTTGTTGCTCCACAAAAGACACCATCATAAAATCGTTGACGTCGCTAGGGTTTAAACCGCAGAAAGTCATAAAATGAAAAGGTTTTTCTATCATTCGCTTTTCTTATGATGTATGTTGAGTTATCCAAACCTCCATATTTTGTTTTTGACCCCGTTTTTCATCTCTGTTGGATCAGACTTTGATTTTCCCATTTCATAATTTACTTTATTCTTCTTTTCCATTATTGGGTGTGGTCTTTGATTCTGTCTATCGGCAGAATATAGCGGTCACGCTTATCATTTTGAGGGGTGGACGTGTCCTCCTAAAATTTGCTTTAGTTAAAGGTTTATCATTGTGTTGCATTTTTATTTTCTTCTCTTAGTTCAAACCCTTCCCTTCATTTCATGAATCATGAATTTTTTATATATAATTGTAAAAGAGACGGACATTACAGACTTTGAAATTTTTATGTCAGGGTGTGTTTCGTAGGTCCACTGTGAATATGCGGTATTGTGGTATAGGCAGGTTTGAGAGAAGATAGATGAGTTCTTGTGGTGAATGAATAAATTATAATGATTGAATGGGTCGTGAATCTGATTAACTAGGATTAGGATAGCTAACGAAGACCACCCCCACTATTTCCCACTCGGCCTAGTGCCACAATTTCTGTAAACAGCAGAAATACATAATCTGTAAGAGTTCTTGTTTCCGTGTAAATTTTAGACACACAATTCCTATCAATCCCCGTGACTTGCAGAGGGAAATGTTTAAGAAGATTTCGTAAATTTCATATAAATCCATGGGTCCAGGGAGTAGGAAATAATTATTTAAACATGTTCATCATCGACTGGTGCTATGTTAATTGAAACATAAATATCAACCATCGCAAAGCTATGATCAGTGACAATCATCAAACGCAGACAAATAGATTTAACAACCTTTCTGAGTTACAGCAGATTACATTAACAAAGCAATTTCGAAATCTCAGATGAAATATTCATGTAATCATTGAATACTCCTGATTCCGTGGAATAGGAATTTACAACCGCTTTAGTTTCTACAAATGCTGTGATAAACAGAATTCAGCCTTCCATTTCAGTATCACAATTAATTCAGCATCACAGTTAACTTTTTACCATTTCTAGGGATGCTTTCTAAATTCGTATTACACTAAATTTATGAATATTGCGCTACTCAAATCAATTTCATGTTCGACATTAAAGAACGAAATCCATGTAATATATTTTAACCAGTCGTCCCTCTACTAAAGCTACGATAATTTGGAATCAACCATAAATTACAGGCTCTCAAAAGAAGTATTCATGTAATGGTCGACCATCAAGAAAGAATTCAGGTAAGATTTTTCAACAAGTTAGCCTTCTCTTAATTCTACGATAATTTGGAATCAAGCATTAATTTCAGACTCTCAAAAGAAGTATTCATGTAATCGTCGACCATCAAAAATTTAGGTAATGTTTTTCAACCAGTTGGCCTACTAATGCTATGATAATTTGGATTCATGCATAAATTTCAGTCTCTCAAAAGTAGTATCCATGTAATCGTCGATCCCTAAGAAAGAAGTCAAGTAATATTTTTCAAACAGTTGACCTACTAATGCTATGATAATTTGGATTCATGCATAAATTTCAGTCTCTCAAAAGTAGTATCCATGTAATCGTCGACCCCTAAGAACGAAGTCAAGTAATATTTTTTTGTAAATTAGCAATCTACTAACTTGAATTCTTTTATAAGTTTCGTAATCTCTAAAATACGTCCATATATGCGTCGACAACTTACTGAGCGATCATTTCAAATAGATTCTCCGAATTCTTCTTAAATAGAACTTTTTAGCACGGTGTGTGAACACCGAAATTGCCAAAATGTGATGGCCGAATGATCCTCTTCACTCTGCGACCCCCCCCCCGCGTCAACGAATGATATTCAACAAGACGTCTTCTTCTAATGATAAAATAATTTTAGATTCGCGCACAACATATTGTTCAGTGATCGTCGACCACAGCAGAGGGATATTAACTGATATATTTTGCAAATTGTTGTTATGAAATATGTCAATTTTGATTCAAACCGCAATTTCGAAATCTTATTTGTACTACAAATGTTAGCGTTGCCACCGTAGGCTGCGTAATTATCAATTTTCAAGTATCTTGTCTTCTACAATTGCTATGGTAATTTAGATTCAATTCCAAAGCACAACGCCACAATTGAAATTGAGATCGTCGACCGTTTAAGAAATCCACTTCGACTAAAAACACTATTTTTTATTCGCCCACAATTTCGAATTTCCGCGCGTATACTGCGTGTATCAAAAATACTTTTATAAACATTGAGGGTGGGTTCCTCACCCCCAAAACACGGACAAAAGTTCGTATGTCAATTTTCAAAGTCCGTAATTTCCTTCTTTTTTTTTTAATATTAGGTTGTCCCTAAAGTTCGTAAACACTTGCAAAAATTTGAAATTTTACTCGCCAAGTAATAACAAAAACAACAAAAATTATTCCTCAAAATAAAGACCATCATTTTCCAAGACTTTCTGCCATCGATCTGCAAGCTTTCGAATCTGGTGAAAGTACCATTCAGCCGTCTTCGAATCAAAGAATTCTTGACCCGCTTACTCATCTTCATGAAACGAGTCGAATCGGCGGCCCTTCAGAAAGTGTTGCATTGAGCGGAAAAGGCCGTAATCTGATGGAGCACAGTCAGGACTGTAGGCTCGATGTGGCAGAACCTCAACGCCGTCCAGCTCTTCAAACTTGTCTTTGCTCTTCCTGGCGGTGTGTGGCTTGGCATTGTCCTGCTGCATCAGAGCGCGCTTTCGGTTGATCAGAGCCGGGTACTTTTGCTTCAACTTTTCGTAGACCCTCTCCAGATGCTGACAGTAAAGTTCGGCACTGATGGCACTACCATTCGGAACCAACTCAAAATGCATGATTCCTTCAAAGTTCCACCAGACGCACAACATGACTTTCTTGCCGAATCGATCTTGTTTTGGAACCGACGATGTCTCTTGCCCTTTCTGAACCCATCGCTTGTCTCGATTGGGCTGGATTGTGTTGCATAAAAATTCATTTTTTCGCAAGTGTTTACGAACTTTTGGGACAACCCAATATATATTCTTTACAAAAATATATAAAAATTTCATGATTCCTAAAATGATGGGTGGGGATAAACCCTGAAAGCAAATTAAAAATGTAACACAAAGATAAACCTCAAACTAAAACAAATGTTAGTAGGACCCATCCACCCCTCAAAATGATAAGTCCATAAGTCCACAAATCCTTCGTTTTTGAGTTATTAAGTTTAAAGAGCGTTTACGGTAGATGGCGCAGTATTGACGTATAGACTAGGTTACAATTGTCATTCGTGTACATTTGTGGATAGTCTGTCTTCAACGTTTAACCAGTGTAGTAGTGAGTTAACTAAGAAGTGTTCCGTTTAACAATGGCAGGATATTCATATTGTGAGCAGGCAGATATGATTTTTGCATACGGCCGAGCGAATGGTAATGGACGCGAGGCTGTACGGCTGTATAAGATTGCGTTTTCAGACCAAAAGCGGCTGAGTCATCCAAACTTTGCTTCTGTTTATCGTCGCGTAGCTGAGACAGGATCTATGGCACCACAAATTATGGATGCAGGATTTGGGGGTTCTATCTTAGATTGTACATTTAACAGCGTTTACAGTAAACTTTAAACTTACTAACTGAAAAACGAAAGAGTTGCGGATATGTATTTTTGTCCTTGTTTTGGTATAAGGAACCAACCACCATAGTTTGTATTTTTCATACACCCTGTATATGTACCTATTGTATATGTATTGTATATGTACTATACTGTATATATACTTATACCATACTGCATATGTACCTATTGTCACAGTCGTACGCTTCAATTTTCAATATGTTTGCTTCCAAACATTAAAGAAATCATAAGGAAACAAGAAAATTTCACTAGAAACAAAGCAAAGAATGTTGAACTGCTATGTAACATCTGTTCTTTTATATGGTAGCGAACTTTCGACTATTTCCTCACCGATGAAGATAAAACTCCAAGAAAATTGTCCATGCATTGAATACTGTTGCCATATATGGTCTGTTTACCCCCGCTGTTCATTTCGAGATTCTAGACAAAATCCAAAGACACATATCCAATGAGATCGATCCTGACTTGGCAACTCCACTGCAGTCACTTTCTCACAGATGGGACGTGGCTTCCCCCTGTCTTTTCTACAAATATTTTCATGGCAAATGCTCTGACAAGATACTTTCACTGGTGCCGCGACTGCATGAATTTAAGCGAGCTACTAGGTTGGCAGTTAGGTTCCAATCTTTTACTGCTGAAATGTTTAAATGTAACCGCTTCTTCTATTCCAAAAGCTTCTTCTCCCGCACTTCTCGACAGTAGAAATACCTTCCTCTTACTTGCTCCCCTGATAATTATAATCTTAAAAATTTACATGTAATGTCAATCGACATCTTCTGATACCTTGAGGCCCGTTCTTCTTTTTATCCTTTCCGCTGTCTCGCCCCATACCCAGTATGTTCTCTTAATTTCACTTTCTGTAACCCCCTGCACACTAGTCACACTTCCGCCTTGCTTGGGGTGAAGGCTTATAAAAAAAACAAAAAAACAAAGAGAAGTACACTATTTACATTATTCGGCCTATTGTCCTCATATTTGTCGCCATATTTATTCCAACGTTCCGGCCCTTCAGTATCTGTCTATATATCTGAGATGAGGTATTATGTATACTATTTACATTATTCGGACTATTGTCATCATCTTTGTCGACATATATATTACAACGTTTCAGCACTTCAGTATCTGTCTATATTTCTGAGATGAGGTATTATGTACACTATTTACATTATTCGGACTATTGTCCTCATATTTGTCGCCATATTTATTACAACGTTCCGGCCCTTCAGTATCTGTCTATATTTCTGAGATGAGGTATTATGTATACTATTTACATTATTCGGACCATTGTCATCATCTTTGTCGACATATATATTACAACGTTTCAGCACTTCAGTATCTGTCTATATTTCTGAGATGAGGTATTATGTACACTATTTACATTATTCGGACTATTGTCCTCATCTTTGTCGCCATATTTATTACAACGTTTCGGCCTTTCAGTATCTGTCTATATTTCTGAGATGAGGTATTATGTACATTATTTACATTATTCGGACTATTATCCTCATCTTTGTTGCCATATTTATTACAATGCTTCGGCCGTTGTACGCTCCGGCTTTCTTCAGGTGGTTGGAATGTCGAACTGAACTCTTTATTTTGCTCCCTGGGGTAGACTGTTCTAGTTCCATGCGCCATGCTTAATGGCTATCAGTTGTCAGTTACTTCCTGTTAATTCCCCTCTCCAGGTTCTCCATTACCTTAACCAGGTATTGAACTCACACTTTTTGGGTCCTGTCACTGGATCTAACCAACGCCTTTATCCACTGTGCCATCAGTCAATGTATCTGTCTATCTTAATCTGTTCATGACTGTCGATCTGTTAATCTCAATCTGTTCATTTTTTATTTATCTATCTATCTATTTGTCTATCTAACCTTTCTCATCCTTCGATTAGAGAAAGAGACATAAGCAGGCAAGTAAAAAAAGAAATAAAAAAAGAGGAGGAGCTGAATGAACGAACGAATGAATAAAATGGGCATTAAGAAAAACTGAAAAAGTCGCAAGCTAAAAGAAAAACGGTTATGAGCTTAACGATGAACGAAACAGATGAAGAAAAATCGAAAAAGGAAAAACTGAAATGAATGTCTGTTTCAACGAATAACGATCTCCGTGACCAAATTGGTAACGGCAAGTTTCGCTTATAGAAACGGTTCCTCAAGTACAGATTCGAATCCTGTCGATAACACAATCTTTAATTAGTAGGAATGCTCGGCCTATGCCGTCTGTTAATAATTTCACAGTTTAAGAAAATTAAAAAAAAGAAAAAACATGTGTAGTACCCTTTAGTAGCAGTAGCAGCCGTAAGTAAATAAACCCTGTATCAACAGCAACGTGAATATAAAAACAGGTGAACCCTAAAATAACACTCTTTTTCTCAGTGGTTCCCTTTACGAACTGCTGACATGAACTTTTCACGCTGAAGCTAAAAGTGCTGTCAAACGCTTCACACTAAAACACACGCACAGTAAGTCACAGTATAACACATTCAAGAATATATCTTTTTGTATGCAATTTACTTCTGACAAACGAAACTCTTGTTTTAAACTTGATTTTTGTTAATTCTGTTTTAATAAATGTTATCGTTGCACTGCAAATCAATTGGTCAGTCATTTTTGTGCATCTTTACACCACCATTATTCCTTGTGTTACACAATATGCCGAAAGAAATCTTGCATAACCATTTATTATTGAAGCAACTAATCACTAAAAAGGGAAGGCAACTCAAATTCGTGTGCCAATTAAAAAGAAAATAATGTTTATCTTAGCAAGAAATTCCTTTTCATAAAACTGATTAGGGTTTTCTTCTTAACATCTTGGTTGAAGCCATGTGATATGTCATCATCTTGATCGTGTCATGATTTTTTCTTCAAATTACATGTGATATCTATTTTAGATGTTTCAGTTGCTGAAAGTCTTCAAGTGATCTGGTTTCAATTATTTTTTACAGTTTTTTGTTTGCGATGATGTAGCGCCAGCTCATTACGTTCGAAGAAGGCTGGTCCTCACTAAGACCTACAGGCTTTATTCGCTCAAAGCCATTTTTAACCATTGATCTTAGAAAACAATTGGATACAACTGACAGTTTAGATATTTCTGAATATGTTTGGCTCTATACATGAAATCCACATTAAAGTCTCAATCTGACAAAACTAAGAACATGATTCGGTTTTCAGGTTAATGTTTCGGTTTTGTAGCAACGTGCTGTTGGGAGAAACTTCATTTTGCACAGCCTAATTCTCTGTTCAATATCTTTTTCTCCTATACTAAATTTATTATAACTGATCCCTACAAAGATGTATTTCAAGTGTTTAGTATTTACTCATTCTAAATTCTAAATCTTTATGGTGGATTCAGGGTAAGTGATATCGTTGCTTTCATTCCAATTCCAGATCATAGTTTCTGTCTGGAAACGTTTATCAAATCCTATTTCTTGGAACACTTGGTACAGGATGTTGATTGCGTGTTCAGTATGATTTTTATTCCAACTCATCATCAGTTTCTGTTCTTTGTTAATGATTCTGTAGCGCCAATCCACGAGGTTCGAAGAAGGATGATCATCGTTAAGACATAGATTTATTTGTTCGAAGCCAGTTCTCTGTATTCGGCTTTTGCAAAAACGTCTGGGGTCGGATCTGAACAAGTCTTCACCACTATAATCAAATCATATGTGCGCTTTAGTCCGGCTAAGAACTGAGCTGCTGAGAGCCCTCCACCATTTATATATATATATATATATATATATATATATGTGTGTGTGTGTGTGTGTGTGTGTGTGAGTGTGTGTGTGCGTGTGTGTGTGTGTGTTTAAAGGAGCGATACCCCTATATAGAATTCACTTGTTGGATTTAGTAAAGGTTGACCTTCTTTTATATGTTGAGACCCTTCAGAATGTAGACGATCATGGTTCTCCACAACGTCCTATCCTCTGTAGCTCATAAAAATGTTTACTTTTTTAATATCCCATTCCCTGTCTTGACGTCCATTTGCACAAGCTCGTTAGGTAGGTTACTCTGACTCTCTGATATCACTGTCCTGTGCATATCAAATTCTCTAAACCTTCTTTGCTCATAATGTCAGAGAATTTTCAACCCTTTCTTCCTGATTCTAAGTATAAATGTCCTTTTTGTTTCCATTTTCCTTAAAACTTCCTCGCATGGTATTCTCATCATCCTTCTGTAGACTCACATGCCCGTTGTCTCGTTTACTCTTTATGTGGGAGGATATTGTCCAGCATTCACCACCATATTGGAGATCTGATATTAAATTCCTATTTCTTATATTTTGCTTAAATTTTAGAACGTTACCATTTTGATGTCACATTTTTGTGACATGTGATTGCGTTTAAAGTTGAATGGTTTTCTTCTGCATTTACCTAAGTTTTGAATCCAGATTTATCCTTCTCCAAGGCTGCTGACTTAACACGGAAAGTAAACAGTTGATTTTATGTAGACTGTATGGTCACTCACATCATACCAGCTGAAATAGACTCGTGTTCACAGTAAAAAAAAAAAAAACACTCAAAGAAATAACACTAAAAGCATGATAAATTGTACGTCCTGTTTATTTTAGCCACCGGATGCATTTCCTGTTTATGCTATCACCAGTTCTGATTTCTGCTCACGCACACTGATGCAGAGGAAGTAAGGCCAAAGGTCTTTCCTCATCCGATATTCATTTTGGATTTTGTATGTTTTGTAATCTCCTTGTTTTTCCAGCACATTCTATTGTATTATTCTTTCTTTGAACATCCTTGTAATGGTCACTAATTGATTTCTTACTTAAATGTCTATTTTCGAAATCTGAAAATGAAACATGTTTCCTATTTATTGAGAAATCTCCTTGATTTGTCGTCACAATATATGACATGTTGACCGTGTCTGCTGACTTAACACGAAAAGTAAAGAGTCGATTTTATGTAGACTGTTTTCACCAAATCATAAAAACTGAAATAGCCTGGTGTTCACAGTGAAAAAAACACTCAAGGAAATAATACTAAAAGCATGTACGATGGTAAATTAAAATCATATGATTTTATTTACTTCTGTGTTCTGGTGTGTGAATATTTTAGCTATAAGTGTTCTAAGGTTGCATGTGATAGAAGAAGAAATCAACTTGCAATGTGCTTAAATCTGCCATATCTGGTCTGGTGTTCCTGTTATTCATTTCAAGATTCTTGACAAAATCTAAAGAATGATCTGCAATGTAATCATGATCTGTCATCTCAACTTCAGTTACTTTCTACACGATGTGACTTGGCTTCACTGTGTTTTTTGCAAATATTTTCGTGGCAAATGCTCTGATGAGCTTTTTTTTCCCTGGTGACACTACATGAGTTTAAGTGTGCCACTAAATTGGCATATGGGTCCCACTCGTTTATTGTTCTAATAGATAAATACAACTACGACTTCTATGCCAACAGTTTCTTTTCTCAAAAAACCAAAAAACTCAATTTCTGTTTCTTTGCTTCCCTGATAAATACAAGCTTCAAAAATGTAAATGCAACATCAATCGCCATCTTCTATCTACTTGAATCCCGTTCATCTTTGTCCTTTCCTCAATCCTCCCTATACTCAGTCTTTTCTCTCACATTCACTCCCTGTAAACCCCTGCGTAATTTTTCCCACCTTGCTTTGAAATCTTAACAAAATTTAAATGTTCATCAATTGAATCTTCATCTTCTTGAATCCCATTCTTTTGTCCTTTCCTCAATCCTCCTATACTCAGTCTTTTCTCTCATTTTCACTCCCTGAAAACCCCTGCGTACTAGTGGCATTCCCAATTTTTCTTGGTGTGAAATGATTAACAAAAAAAATTTAAATGCAACATCAATTGACATCTTCTATCTTCTTGAATCCTGTTCATCTTTTGTCCTTTCCTCAATCCTCCCTATACTCAGTCTTTTCTCTCACTTTCACTCCCTGTAAACCCCTGCGTACTAGTGGCATTCCCACCTTGCTTGGGGTGAAATGATTAAAAAATTTAAATGCAACATCAATCGACATCTTCTATCTTCTTGAATCCTGTTCATCTTTTGTCCTTTCCTCAATCCTCCCTATACTCAGTCTTTTCTCTCACTTTCAATCTCCCTGTAAACCCCTGCGTACTAGTGGCATTCCCCACCTTGCTTGGGGTGAAATGATTAACAAAATTTTTAAATCAATCGCCATCAATCCTCAAATCATTTATCAATCCTCCATCTTCTATCTTCTTGAATCCCTGTTCATTCTTTTGTCCTTTCCTCAATCCTCCCTATATTCATTCTTTTCTCTCATTTCTTTTCTCCTGTAAACCCCTGCGTACTAGTGGCATTCCCACCTTGCTTGGGGTGAAATGATTAACAAAATTTAAATGCAACATCAATCGCCATCTTCTATCTTCTTGAATCCTGTTCATCTTTTGTCCTTTCCTCAATCCTCCCTATACTCAGTCTTTTCTCTCACTTTCACTCCCTGTAAACCCCTGCGTACTAGTGGCATTCCACCTTTTCTTGGGGTGAAATGATTAACAAAATTTAAATGCAACATCAATCGCCATCTTCTATCTTCTTGAATCCTGTTCATCTTTTGTCCTTTCCTCAATCCTCCCTATATTCAGTCTTTTCTCTTTTTTTTCACTCCCTGTAAACCCCTGCGTACTAGTGGCATTTCCCACCTTTGCTTGGGGTGAAATGATTAACAAAATTTAAATGCAACATCAAACGCCATCTTCTATCTTCTTGAATCCTGTTCATCTTTTGTCCTTTCCTCAATCCTCCCTATATTCAGTCTTTTCTCTCACTTTCACTCCCTGTAAACCCCCTGCGTACTAGTGGCATTCCCACCTTGCTTGGGGTGAAATGATTAACAAAATTTAAATGCAACATCAATCGCCATCTTCTATCTTCTTGAATCCTGTTCATCTTTGTCCTTTCCTCAATCCTCCCTATATTCAGTCTTTTCTCTCACTTTCACTCCCTGTAAACCCCTGCGTACTAGTGGCATTCCCAACCTTGCTTGGGGTGAAATCATTAACAAAATTTAAATGCAACATCAATCGACATCTTCTATCTTCTTGAATCCTGTTCATCTTTTGTCCTTTCCTCAATCCTCCCTATACTCAGTCTTTTCTCTCACTTTCACTCCCTGTAAACCCCTGCGTACTAGTGGCATTCCCACCTTGCTTGGGGTTAACAAAATCATTAACAAAATTTAAA
This sequence comes from Acanthosepion pharaonis, assembly GCA_903632075.3. Taxonomy (NCBI): domain Eukaryota; kingdom Metazoa; phylum Mollusca; class Cephalopoda; order Sepiida; family Sepiidae; genus Acanthosepion; species Acanthosepion pharaonis. The sequence continues at coordinate 100,387 of CAHIKZ030002287.1, read as the reverse complement.
TCCTTTCCTCAATAATATTCTCTTTTCATCTTCTATCTTCTTGAATCCCGTTCATCTTTTTCTCTTTTCAATCAATCCTCCCTATACTCAGTCTTTTCTCTCACTTTCACTCCCTGTAAACCCCTGCGTGCTGCATTCCCACTAGTGGCATTTAAAAAACCTTGCTTTGGGTTCTAAATCATTAACAAAAATTTAAATGCAACATCAATTGACATCTTCTTTCTTCTTGAATCCCCTGTTCATCTTTTTGTCCTTTCCTCAATCCTCCCTATACTCAGTCTTTTTCTTCTTTCCTCAATTCCCTCACTCTTTTCCCTTTAAACCCCTGCGTACTAGTGGCATTCCCACCTTTTGCTTGGGGTGAAATGATTAACAAAATTTAAATTTTGTAACATCAATCGCCATCTTCTATCTTCTTGAATCCCGTTCATCTTTTGTCCTTTCCTCAATCCTCCCTATACTCAGTCTTTTCTCTCACTTTCACTCCTTTTTCTAAATAAATCCTGCGTACTAGTGGCATTCCCACTTGCTTGAAAAGGGAAATGATTAACAAAATTTAAATGTAACATCAATCGCCATCTTCTATCTTCTTGAATCCCGTTCATCTTTTGTCCTTTCCTCAATCCTCCCTATACTCAGTCTTTTCTCTCACTTTCACTCCCTGTAAACCCCTGCGTACTAGTGGCATTCCCACCTTGCTTGGGGTGAAATGATTAACAAAATTTAAATGCAACATCAATCGCCATCTTCTATCTTCTTGAATCCTTTCATCTTTTGTCCTTTCCTCAATCCTCCCTATACTTCAGTCTTTTCTCTCATCAATTTCCTACTCCCTGTAAACCCCTGCGTACTAGTGGCATTCCCACCTTGCTTTTCATTGAAATGATTAACAAAATTTAAATGCAACATCAATCGCCATCTTCTATCTTCTTGAATCCTGTTCATCTTTTGTCCTTTCCTCAATCCTCCCTATACTCAGTCTTTTTTCTCACTTTCACTCCCTGTAAACCCCTGCGTACTAGTGGCACTCCCACCTTGCTTGGGGTGAAATGATTAACAAAATTTAAATGCAACATCAATCGCCATCTTCTACCTTCTTGAATCCTGTTCATCTTTTGTCCTTTCCTCAATCCTCCCTATACTCAGTCTTTTCTCTCACTTTCACTCCCTGTAAACCCCTGCGTACTAGTGGCATTCCCAAACCTTGCTTTTAATGTTTTAACAAAATTTAAATGTCACATCAATCGCCATCTTCTACCTTCTTGAATCCCCTTCATCTTTTGTCCTTTCCTCAATCCTCCCTATACTCAGTCTTTTCTCTCACTTTCACTCCCTGTAAACCCCTGCGTACTAGTGGCATTCCCACCTTGCTTGAGGTGAAATGATTAACAAAATTTAAATGCAACATCAATCGCCATCTTCTACCTTCTTGAATCCCCTTCATCTTTTGTCCTTTCCTCAATCCTCCCTATACTCAGTCTTTTCTCTCACTTTCACTCCCTGTAAACCCCTGCGTACTAGTGGCATTCCCCCCACTTGCTTGGGGTGAAATGATTAACAAAATTTAAATCCAACATCAATCGCCATCTTCTATCTTCTTGAATCCTCAATTCATCTTTTCTCTCTTTTTTCCCCTCAATCCTTTCAAGTCCTTATGAAATTTCTCCTTTAATGCTTTCATCTTTTGTGGCATTTTCTTCTCCAATCGCCATCTTCTAGTCTTTTCTCTCACTTTTTTCTCTCACTTTCCCTGTAAACCCCTGCGTACTAGTGGCATTCCCACCTTGCTTGGGGTGAAATGATTAACAAAATTTAAATGCAACATCAATCGCCATCTTCTATCTTCTTGAATCCCGTTCATCTTTTGTCCTTTCCTCAATCCTCCCTATACTCAGTCTTTTCTCTCACTTTCCTCCCTGTAAACCCCTGCGTACTAGTGGCATTCCCCCTTGCTTTTCTGAAATGATTAACAAAATTTAAATGCAACATCAATCGCCATCTTCTATCTTCTTGAATCCTGTTCATCTTTTGTCCTTTCCTCAATCCTCCCTATATTCAATCTTTTCTCTCCTTTCATTGTAAACCCCTGCGTACTAGTCTTTTCCCACTTTGCTTTCTGATTAACAAAATTTAAATGCCTCATCAATCGCCATCTTCTATCTTCTTTTCCTGTTCATCTTTGTCCTTTCCTCAATCCTCCCTATACTCAGTCTTTTCTCTCACTTTCATTCCCTGTAAACCCCTGCGTACTAGTGGCATTCCCACAATGCTTGGGGTGAAATGTAACAAAATTTTAAATTAAAATGTCAATCGTTCTAACTTCTCTTCTTCAATCCCATCTTCATCTTTTGTCCTTTCCTCAATCCTCCCTATATTCAGTCTTTTCTCTCACTTTTACTCCTCTCCCTGTAAACCCCTGCGTACTAGTGGCATTCCCACCTTGCTTGGGGTGAAATTTAACAAAATTTAAATGTCTCATCAATCGCCATCTTCTATCTTCTTGAATCCCTGTTCATCTTTTTGTCCTTTCCTTTCAATCCTCCCTATACTCAGTCTTTTCTCTCACTTTCACTCCTGTAAACCCCTGCGTACTAGTGGCATTCCCAAATCTTTTGCTTGGGGTGAAATGATTAAAAAAATTTAAATGCAACATCAATCGCCATCTTCTATCTTCTTGAATCCTGTTCATCTTTTGTCCTTTCCTCAATCCTCCCTATACTCAGTCTTTTCTCTCACTTTCACTCCCTGTAAACCCCTGCGTACTAGTGGCATCTTCCCTTGAATCTTCTTTTGTCCTTTTTTCCTCCTCATTTTTCTCTCAAAATTGCGTACTAGTGGCATTCCCCTTGCTTTGAAATTTTTCATCTTCAATTCTTCATCATCTTTTGTCTTTCCTCAATCAATCTTTCACTCCATCTTCTAATTTTTCAATCTTTCTTCAATCCTGTTCATCTTTTGTCCTTTCCTCAATCCTCCCTATACTCAGTCTTTTTCTCTCACTTTCCTCCCTGTAAACCCCCCTGCGTACTAGTGGCATTCCCCACCTTGCTTTTCTGAAATTTAACAAAATTTAAATGTAACAATCGCCAATCTTCTTGAAATCTTTTGTCCTTTCCTCAATCCTCCTCTAATCAGTCTTTTCATTTCACTCCCTGTAAACCCCTACTAGTGGCATTCCCGTTTGCTTGGGGTGAAATCAAAATTTAAATGTATCATTCGCCATCTTTTCTTCTCTTGAATCCTTTCATTTTTGTCCTTTCAATCCTCCCTATACTCAGTCTTTTCTCTCACTTTCATTCCCTGTAAACCCCTGCGTACTAGTGGCATTCCCGCCTTGCTTTTTTCCTGAAATGATTAACAAAATTTAAATGTAACATCAATCGCCATCTTCTATCTTCTTGAATCCCCTTTCATCTTTTGTCCTTTCCTCAATCCTCCCTATACTCAGTCTTTTCTCTCACTTTCACTCCCCTGTAACCCCTCTGCGTAACTTTAAATGTAACATCAATCGCCATCTTCTTCATTCCCTTTCATCTTTTGTCCTTTCTTCCTCCCCTTTCAGTCTTTCTCATCTTTAACAAAATTTAAAATGGCATTCCCCTTGCTTTGCCATCTTAACTAAATTCTTCAATCCCAATCGCCATTTTATCTTTTGTCCTTTCATCAATCCTTTCCAATCCCCCTATACTCAGTCTTTTCTCTCACTTTCACTCCCTATAAAACCCCTGCGTACTAGTGGCATTCCCTTTCTTGCTTTGGGTGAAATGATTAACAAAATTTAAATGTAACATCAATCGCCATCTTCTATCTTCTTGAATCCTTTCATCTTTGTCCTTTCCTCAATCCTCCCTATACTCAGTCTTTTCTCTCACTTTCACTCCCTGTAAACCCCTGCGTACTAGTGGCATTCCCACCTTTTGGGGTGAAATCCTTAACAAAATTTAAATGTAACATCAATCGCCATCTTCTATCTTCTTGAATCCTGTTCATCTTTTGTCCTTTCCTCAATCCTCCCTATACTCAGTCTTTTCTCTCACTTTCACTCCTGTAAAAACCCCTGCGTACTAGTGGCATTCCCCGACTTTCTTTTATTCTGAAATGATTAACAAAAATTTAAATGCAACATCAATCGCCATCTTCTATCTTCTTGAATCCTGTTCATCTTTTTTTTCCTTTCCTCAATCCTCCCTATATTCCTGTCTTTTCTTTCTCACTTTCACTCCCTGTAAACCCCTGCGTACTAGTGGCATTCCCACCTTGCTTGGGGTGAAATGATTAACAAAATTTAAATGTAACATCAATCGCCATCTTCTATCTTCTTGAATCCTGTTCATCTTTTTGTCCTTTCCTCAATCCTCCCTATACTCAGTCTTTTCTCTCTTTTTCACTCCCTGTAAACCCCTGCGTACTAGTGGCATTCCCCACTTTGCTTTTCAAAATCGAAATGATTAACAAAATTTAAATGTCCTATATCATCAATCGCCATCTTCTATCTTCTTGAATCCTGTTCATCTTTTGTCCTTTCCTCAATCCTCCCTATACTCAGTCTTTTCTCTCTCTTTTTCACTCCCTGTAAACCCCTGCGTACTAGTGGCATTCCCACCTTGCTTGGGGTGAAATGATTAACAAAATTTAAATGTAACATCAATCGCCATCTTTCTATCTTCTTGAATCCTTTTCATCTTTTGTCCTTTCCTCAATCCTCCCTTTATATTCAGTCTTTTTTCTCTTTTTCATCTCCCTGTAAACCCCCTGCGTACTAGTGGCATTCCCACCCCTTGCTTGGGGTTCCCGAAATGATTAAAAAATTTAAATCAACATCAATCGCCATCTTCTATCTTCTTGAATCCTGTTCATCTTTTGTCCTTTCCTCAATCCTCCCTATACTCAGTCTTTTCTCTCACTTTCACTCCCTGTAAACCCCTGCGTACTAGTGGCATTCCCCCTCACTTGCTTTTTTGAAATGATTAACAAAATTTAAATGTAACATCAATCGCCATCTTCTATCTTCTTGAATCCTGTTCATCTTTTGTCCTTTCCTCAATCCTCCCTATACTCAGTCTTTTTCTCTCACTTTCACTCCCTGTAAACCCCTGCGTACTAGTGGCATTCCCGCCTTGCTTTGGGTGAAACAAAATTTAAAATTAACAAAATCTTTTCTTGAATCCTGTTCATCTTTTGTCCTTTCCTCAATCCTCCATCTTCAGTCTTTTCTTCTTTCACCCCTGTAAACCCCTGTTCATCCCTTTTGCTTGGGGTCCTTTAACAAAATTTAAATGTAACATCAATCCCATCTTCTATCTTCTTGAATCCTGTTCATTTTTGTCTTTCTCAATTTATACTCAGTCTTTTCTCTCACTCCCTCCTCCCCCCCTGCGTACTAGTGGCATTCCCTGACTTGCTTGGGGTTTTTTCCTGATTAACAAAATTTAAATGCAACATCAATCGCCATCTTCTATCTTCTTGAATCCTGTTCATCTTTTGTCCTTTCCTCAATCCTCCCTATACTCAGTCTTTTTTCTCACTTTCACTTTCCTATGTAAACCCCTGCGTACTAGTGGCATTCCCGCCTTGCTTGGGGTGAAATGATTAACAAAATTTAAATGTAACATCAATCGCCATCTTTCTATCTTCTTGAATCCTGTTCATCTTTTGTCCTTTCCTCAATCCTCCCTATACTCAGTCTTTTTTCTCACTTTCACCCCTGTAAACCCCTGCGTACTAGTGGCATTCCCACCTTGCTTGGGTGAAATGATTAACAAAATTTAAATGTAACATCAATCGCCATCTTCTATCTTCTTGAATCCTGTTCATCTTTTGTCCTTTCCTCAATCCTCCCTATACTCAGTCTTTTCTCTCACTTTTCACACTTTCACTCCCCTGTAAACCCCTGCGTACTAGTGGCATTCCCGCCTTGCTTGAGGTGAAATGATTAACAAAATTTAAATGTAACCTCAATCGCCATCTTCTTTCATTCTTGAATCCCTAAAATGTTCATCTTTTGTCCTTTCCTCAATCCTCCCTATACTCAGTCTTTTTCTCACTTTCACTCCCTGTAAACCCCTGCGTACTAGTGGCATTCCCGCCTTGCTTGGGGTGAAATGATTAAGAAAATTTAAATGTAACATCAATCGCCATCTTCTATCTCCTTGAATCCTGTTCATCTTTTGTCCTTTCCTCAATCCTCCCTATACTTCAGTCTTTTCTCTCACTTTCACTCCTGTAAAACCCCTGCGTACTAGTGGCATTCCCGTTTGCTTTTGGGTGAAATGATTAACAAAATTTAAATGTAACATCAATCGCCATCTTCTATCTTCTTGAATCCTGTTCATCTTTTGTCCTTTCCTCAATCCTCCCTATACTCAGTCTTTTCTCTCTCACTTTCACTCCCTGTAAACCCCTGCGTACTAGTGGCATTTTCCCGCCTTGCTTTGGGTTTCCTCAAATGATTAACAAAATTTAAATGTAACATCAATCGCCATCTTCTATCTTCTTGAATCCTGTTCATCTTTTGTCCTTTCCTCAATCCTCCCTATACTCAGTCTTTTTCTCTCACTTTCACTCCCTGTAAACCCCCTGCGTACTAGTGGCATTCCCACTTGCTTGGGGGTGAAATGATTAACAAAATTTAAATGTAACATCAATCGCCATCTTCTATCTTCTTGAATCCTGTTCATCTTTTTGTCCTTTCCTCAATCCTCCCTATACTCAGTCTTTTCTCTCACTTTCACTCCCCTGTAAACCCCTGCCTACTAGTGGCATTCCCCGACTTTGCTTTTCATGAAATGATTAACAAAAATTTAAATGTAACATCAATCGCCATCTTCTATCTTCTTGAATCCTGTTCATCTTTTTTTCCTTTCCTCAATCCTCCCTATACTCAGTCTTTTCTCTCACTTTCACTCCTTGTAAACCCCTGCGTACTAGTGGCATTCCCACCTTGCTTGGGGTGAAATGATTAACAAAATTTAAATGTAACATCAATCGCCATCTTCTATCTTCTTGAATCCTGTTCATCTTTTGTCCTTTCCTCAATCCTCCCTATACTCAGTCTTTTCGCTCACTTTCACTCCCTGTAAACCCCTGCGTACTAGTGGCATTCCCGCCTTGCTTGGGGTGAAATGATTAACAAAATTTAAATGTAACATCAATCGCCATCTTCTATCTACTTGAATCCTGTTCATCTTTTGTCCTTTCCTCAATCCTCCCTCCATATTCAGTCTTTTCTCTCACTTTCACTCCTGTAAACCCCTGCGTACTAGTGGCATTCCCACCTTGCTTTTCATCTGAAATGATTAACAAAATTTAAATGTAACATCAATCGCCATCTTCTATCTTCTTGAATCCCTTTCATCTTTTGTCCTTTCCTCAATCCTCCCTATACTCAGTCTTTTCTCTCACTTTCACTCTCTCTGTAAACCCCTGCGTACTAGTGGCATTCCCGCCTTGCTTGGGGTGAAATGATTAACAAAATTTAAATGTAACATCAATCGCCATCTTCTATCTTCTTCCTGTTCATCTTTTTTTCCTCAATCCTTTCAGTCTTTCCTCAATCCCTCCCCCCTGCGTAGTGGCATTCCCGTCTTTTCTCAAAATTCAATTTCCTTCTCGCCATCTTCTATCTTCTTGAATCCTGTTCATCTTTTTGTCCTTTCCTCAATCCTCCCCTTCTTTTCTTGGGGTTTTCTCTCATTTTCAAAATTTAAATGATTAACATCTCAATCGCCATCTTCTATCTTCTTGAATCCCGTTCATCTTTTGTCCTTTCCTCAATCCTCCCTATATTCAGTCTTTTTCTCTCTTTTCTTCTTGAATCCTGTTCATCTTTTGTCCCCCTCCCTATACTCTGCGTTTCTCTCACTTTCACTCCCTGTGGCATTCCCCTTGCTTGGGGTGAAATGATTAACAAAATTTAAATGTAACATCAATCGCCATCTTCTATCTTCTTGAATCCTGTTCATCTTTTGTCCTTTCCTCAATCCTCCCTATTCAGTCTTTTCTCTCACTTTCACTCCCTGTAAACCCCTGCGTACTAGTGGCATTCCCTCTTGCTTTGGGGTGAAATGATTAACAAAATTTAAATGTAACATCAATAAATCTTCTATCTTCTTGAATCCTGTTCATCTTTTGTCCTTTCCTCATCTTCTATCTTTTTCTCTTTCCCCCTGTTCATCTTTTGTCATTCCCCTTGGGGTCCTCCCTATCGCCATCTCTTTCTTTTTTCTCCTGTTCATCTTTTGTCCTTTCCTCAATCCTCCCTAAACCCCTTTTCTCTACTTTCACTCCCCTGGCATTCCCGCCTTGCTTTTTTCTGAAATGATTAACAAAATTTAAATGTAACATCAATCGCCATCTTCTATCTTCTTGAATCCTGTTCATCCTGTTCATCTTTTGTCCTTTCCTCAATCCTCCCTATACTTCAGTCTTTTCTCTCACTTTCACTCCCTGTAAACCCCTTTGCGTACTAGTGGCATTCCCCCTCCTTGCTTGGGGTGAAATGATTAACAAAAAAATTTTAAATGTAACATCAATCGCCATCTTCTATCTTCTTGAATCCTGTTCATCTTTTGTCCTTTCCTCAATCCTCCCCTATACTCAGTCTTTTCTCTCACTTTCACTCCCTGTAAACCCCTGCGTACTAGTGGCATTCCCCACTTGCTTTTTGTGAAATGATTAACAAAATTTAAATGCAACATCAATCGCCATCTTCTATCTTCTTGAATCCTGTTCATCTTTTGTCCTTTCCTCAATCCTCCCTATACTCAGTCTTTTCTCTTTCTTTCACTCCCTGTAAACCCCTGCGTACTAGTGGCATTCCCCTTGCTTGCCTGGTGAAATGATTAACAAAATTTAAATGCAACATCAATCGCCATCTTCTATCTTCTTGAATCCCGTTCATCTTTTGTCCTTTCCTCAATCCTCCCTATACTCAGTCTTTTCTCTCTCTTTCACTCCCTGTAAACCCCTGCGTACTAGTGGCATTCCCACCTTGCTTGGGGTGAAATTATTAACATAATTTAAATACAATGTCAATCGCCATCTTCTGTCTTCTTGAATCCTGTTCATCTTTTGTCCTTTCCTCAATCCTCCCTATACTCAGTCTTTTCTCTCTCTTTTTCACTCCCCCCTGCGTAAACATTCCCCGACTTGCTTGTGAAACTTTAAATGTAACATCAATCGCCATCTTCTATCTTCTTGAATCCTGCATTTTTGTCCTTTCCTCAATCCTCCCTATACTCAGTCTTTTCTCTCAAAACCCCTTTTGCTTGGGGTGAAATGATTAACAAAATTTAAATGTAACATCAATCGCCATCTTCTATCTTCTTGAATCCTGTTCATCTTTTGTCCTTTCCTCAATCCTCCCTATACTCAGTCTTTTCTCTCACTTTCACTCCCTGTAAACCCCTGCGTACTAGTGGCATTCCCGACTTGCTTGGGGTGAAATGATTAACAAAATTTAAATGTAATGTCAATCGCCATCTTCTATCTTCTTGAATCCCGTTCATCTTTTGTCCTTTCCTCAATCCTCCCAATAGTCAGTCTTTTCTCTCACTTTCACTCCCTGTAAACCCCCCTGCGTACTAGTGGCATTCCCCTTGACTTGCTTTGGGTGAAATGATTAACAAAATTTAAATGTAACATCAATCGCCATCTTCTATCTTCTTGAATCCTGTTCATCTTTTGTCCTTTCCTCAATCCTCCCTATACTCAGTCTTTTCTCTCACTTTCACTCCCTTGCTGTAAAATGATTAACAAAATTTAAATGTAACATCAATCGTACTTCTGGCATTCCCGACTTGCTTCATCTGAAATGATTAACAAAATTTAAATGCAACATCAATCGCCATCTTCTATCTTCTTGAATCCTGTTCATCTTTTGTCCTTTCCTCAATCCTCCCTATACTCAGTCTTTTCTCTCACTTTCCTCCCTGTAAACCCCTTCTTCACTACTAGTGGCATTCCCCTTTGGCATTCCCCGCCTTTTTGGGGTGAAATGATTAACAAAATTTAAATGGCATCAATCGCCATCTTCTATCTTCTTGAATCCTGTTCATCTTTTGTCCTTTCCTCAATCCTCCCTATACTCAGTCTTTTCTCTCACTTTCACTCCCTGTAAACCCCCCCGTACTAGTGGCATTCCCACCTTGCTTGGGTGAAATGATTAACAAAATTTAAATGTAACATCAATCGCCATCTTCTATCTTCTTGAATCCTGTTCATCTTTTGTCCTTTTCCTCAATCCTCCCTTTACTCAGTCTTTTTCTCTCTTTTTTTCACTCCTTGTAAACCCCTGCGTACTAGTGGCATTCCCATCCTTGCTTTGGGTGAAATCCTTTAACAAAAAATTTAAATGCAACATCAATCGCCATCTTCTATCTTCTTGAATCCTGTTCATCTTTTGTCCTTTCCTCAATCCTCCCTATACTTGTTCAGTCTTTTCTCTCACTTTCACTTTTCCTGTAAACCCCCTGCGTACTAGTGGCATTCCCGACTTGCTTGGGGTGAAATGATTAACAAAATTTAAATGTAAGCAATCGCCATCTTCTATCTTCTTGAATCCTGTTCATCTTTTGTCCTTTCCTCAATCCTCCCTATACTCAGTCTTTTCTCTCACTTTCACTCCCTGTAAACCCCTGCGTACTAGTGGCATTCCCGACCTTGCTTGGGGTGAAATGATTAACAAAATTTAAATGTAACATCAATCGCCATCTTCTATCTTCTTGAATCCTGTTCATCTTTTGTCCTTTCCTCAATCCTCCCTATACTCAGTCTTTTCTCTCTCACTTTCACTCCCTGTAAACCCCTGCGTACTAGTGGCATTCCCGACTTTGCTTTGGGGTGAAATGATTAACAAAATTTAAATGTAACATCAATCGCCATCTTCTATCTTCTTGAATCCTGTTCATCTTTTGTCCTTTCCTCAATCCTCCCTATACTCCCCTGCGTCTTTTCTCTCACTTTCACTCCCTGTAAACCCCTGCGTTCATCTAGTGGCATTCCCTCACTTTCACCTTGCGTACTTTTCCCGGTGAAATGATTAAACAAAATTTAAATGCAACATCAATCGCCATCTTCTATCTTCTTGAATCCTGTTCATCTTTTGTCCTTTCCTCAATCCTCCCTATACTCAGTCTTTCTTTTCTCTCACTTTCACTCCTGTAAAACCCCTGCGTACTAGTGGCATTCCCACTTGCTTGCTTGAATTGGGTGAAATGATTAACAAAATTTAAATGCAACATCAATCGCCATCTTCTATCTTCTTGAATCCTGTTCATCTTTTTCCCTTTTCCTCAATCCTCCCTATACTCAGTCTTTTTCTCTCACTTTCACTCCCTGTAAACCCCTGTAAAGTGGCATTCCTTCGTTGCTTGGGGTGAAATGTTAACAAAATTTATTCAATCCCATCTTGCTTGGGGTCTTTTCCTTTTCAATCCTCCCTATTTTTTTCTCTCAACAATCCTGTAAAACCCCATCTTCATTCTTCTTGAATCCTTTTGTAACATCTTTTCTTCTATCTTTTGAATCCTGTTCATCTTTTGTCCTTTACTCAATCCTCCTTTCTCTTTTCTTCACTTTCCTCCTGTAAACCCCCTGCGTACTAGTGGCATTCCCCCCTTCCTTGCTTGGGGTGAAATGATTAACAAAATTTTTAAATGTAACATCAATCGCCATCTTCTCTCTTCTTGAATCCTGTTCATCTTTTGTCCTTTCCTCAATCCTCCCTATATCAGTCTTTTCTCTCACTTTCACTCCCTGTAAACCCCTGCGTACTAGTGGCATTCCCGACTTGCTTGGGGTGAAATGATTAACAAAATTTAAATGTAACATCAATCGCCATCTTCTATCTTCTTGAATCCTGTTCATCTTTTGTCCTTTCCTCAATCCTCCCTCCTCCCAGTCTTTTCTCTCACTTTCAATGTCGTACTAGTGGCATTCCCGCCTTGCTTTGGGTGAAATGATTAACAAAATTTAAATGTAACATCAATCGCCATCTTCTATCTTCTTGAATCCTGTTCATCTTTTGTCCTTTCCTCAATCCTCCCTATACTCAGTCTTTTCTCTCACTTTCACTCCCTGTAAACCCCTGCGTACTAGTGGCATTCCCACCTTGCTTGGGGTGAAATGATTAACAAAATTTAAATGTTGCTTTCTAAATCCTGTAACGTCATTCGCTCATCTTCTCCTTTCTCTTTTGAATCCTCCCTATTCATCTTTTGTCCTTTCCTCAATCCTCCCTATACTCAGTCTTTTCTCTCTAGTCACTCCTGTAAACCCCTGCGTACTAGTTAACAAATTCCCAACATCAATCGCCATCTTCTATCTTCTTGAATCTGTTCATGGGTCCTTTCCTCAATCCTCCTATTCACTTTTCTCTTTAAATGTAAACCCCTCAATCGCCATCTTCCCGATCTTCTTTAACAAAATTTAAATGTATCATCAATCGCCATCTTCTTTCTTCTCAATCCTCCATCCCTTTCCTCAATCCTCCCTATTTTCTCTTTTCTCTCACTTTCACTCCCTGTAAACCCCTGCGTACTAGTGGCATTTCCCGCCTTGCTTGGGGTGAAATGATTAACAAAATTTAAATGTAACATCAATCGCCATCTTCTATCTTCTTGAATCCTGTTCATCTTTTGTCCTTTCCTCAATCCTCCCTATACTCAGTCTTTTCTCTCACTTTCACTCCCTGTAAACCCCTGCGTACTAGTGGCATTCCCCGCCTTGCTTGGGGTGAAATGATTAACAAAATTTAAATGTAACATCAATCGCCATCTTCTTCTATATCTCTTGAATCCTGTTCATCTTTTGTCCTTTCCTCAATCCTCCCTATATTCAGTCTTTTCTCTCACTTTCACTCCCTGTAAACCCCTGCGTACTAGTGGCATTCCCACCTTGCTTGGGGTGAAATGATTAACAAAATTTAAATGTAACAATCGCCATCAATCGCCATCTTCTATCTTCTTGAATCCTGTTCATCTTTTGTCTTTTCCTCAATCCTCCCTATATCAGTCTTTTTCTCTCACTTTCAATTCCTTGTAAACCCCTGCGTACTAGTGGCATTCCCATTTTGCTTTCCTCAATGAAATGATTAACAAAATTCAAAAATGCAACTCAATCGCCATCTTCTATCTTCTTGAATCCTGTTCATCTTTTGTCCTTTCCTCAATCCTCCCCTATACTCAGTCTTTTCTCTCAATTCACTCCCTGTTTCTCTCACTTTCCTGCGTACTAGTGGCATTCCCCAAATTTCTTGGGGTGAAATGATTAACAAAATTTAAATGTAACATCAATCGCCATCTTCTATCTTCTTGAATCCTGTTCATCTTTTGTCCTTTCCTCAATCCTCCCTATATTCAGTCTTTTCTCTCACTTTCACTCCTGTAAACCCCTGCAGTACTAGTGGCATTCCCGAATGCTTTGGGTGAAATGATTAACAAAATTTAAATGTAACATCAATCGCCATCTTCTATCTTCTTGAATCCTGTTCATCTTTTGTCCTTTCCTCAATCCTCCCTATACTCAGTCTTTTCTCTCACTTTCACTCCCCTGTAAACCCCTGCGTACTAGTGGCATTCCCGACTTGCTTTTGGTGAAATGATTAACAAAATTTAAATGTAACATCAATCGCCATCTTCTATCTTCTTGAATCCTGTTCATCTTTTGTCCTTTCCTTTCCTCAATCTTTTCTCCCTCCTTGTAAAACCCCTCAGTCTTTTCTCTCAACTTTCACTCTTCTATCTTAAAATCCCATTCTTTTGTCCTTTCCTCAATCCTAGTGGCATTTCCCCCTTTTAATTTTGGGGTGAAATGATTAACAAAATTTAAATGTAACATCAATCGCCATCTTCTATCTTCTTGAATCCTGTTCATCTTTTGTCCTTTCCTCAATCCTCCCTATACTCAGTCTTTTCTCTCTCTTTCACTCCCTGTAAACCCCTGCGTACTAGTGGCATTCCCCCTTGCTTTGGGGTGAAATGATTAACAAATTTAAAATGTAACATCAATCGCCATCTTCTATCTTCTTGAATCCTGTTCATCTTTTGTCCTTTCCTCAATCCTCCCTATACTCAGTCTTTTCTCTCACTTTCACTCCTTGTAAACCCCTGCGTACTAGTGGCATTTCCCGACTTGCTTGGGGTGAAATGATTAACAAAATTAAATGCAACGTCAATCGCCATCTTCTATCTTCTTGAATCCTGTTCATCTTTTGTCCTTTCCTCAATCCTCCCTATATTCAGTCTTTTCTCTCTCACTTTCACTCCCTGTAAAACCCCTGCGTACTAGTGGCATTCCCGACTTGCTTTGGGTGAAATGATTAACAAAATTTAAATGTAACATCAATCGCCATCTTCTATCTTCTTGAATCCTGTTCATCTTTTGTCCTTTCCTCAATCCTCCCCCTATACTCAGTCTTTTCTCTCACTTTCACTCCCTGTAAACCCCTGCGTACTAGTGGCATTCCCATCTTCTTGCTTGGGGTGAAATGATTAACAAAATTTAAATGTAACATCAATCGCCATCTTCTATCTTCTTGAATCCTGTTCATCTTTTGTCCTTTCCTCAATCCTCCCTATACTCAGTCTTTTTTCTCTCACTTTCACTCCCTGTAAACCCCTGCGTACTAGTGGCATTCCCCACCTTGCTTTTGGGTGAAATGATTAACAAAATTTAAATGCAACGTCAATCGCCATCTTCTATCTTCTTGAATCCCGTTCATCTTTTTGTCCTTTCCTCAATCCTCCCCCGCCTTACTCAGTCTTTTCTCTCACTTTCACTCCCTGTAAACCCCTGCGTACTAGTGGCATTCCCACCTTGCTTTGGGTGAAATGATTAACAAAATTTAAATGCAAACGTCAATCGCCATCTTCTATCTTCTTGAATCCTGTTCATCTTTTGTCCTCCTTCAATCCTCCCCCTATATTCAGTCTTTTCTCTCACTTTCACTCCCTGTAAAAACCCCTGCGTATTAGTGGCATTCCCACCTTGCTTTTTGAAATGATTAACAAAATTTAAATGCAACATCAATCGCCATCTTCTATCTTCTTGAATCCCGTTCATCTTTTGTCCTTTCCTCAATCCTCCCCCTATACTCAGTCTTTTCTCTCACTTTTTCACTCCCTGTAAACCCCTGCGTACTAGTGGCATTCCCGCCTTGCTTGGGGTGAAATGATTAACAAAATTTTAAATGCAACATCAATCGCCATCTTCTATCTTCTTGAATCCTGTTCATCTTTTGTCCTTTCCTCAATCCTCCCTATACTCAGTCTTTTTCTCTCACTTTCCTCCCTGTAAACCCCTGCGTACTAGTGGCATTCCCGACTTGCTTGGGGTGAAATGATTAACAAAATTTAAATGTAACATCAATCGCCATCTTCTATCTTCTTGAATCCTGTTCATCTTTTGTCCTTTCAATCTCCCTTTCATCTTTTTTTCACTTTCAAATCCCTGCAATCCATTCCCGACTTGCAGTCTTTTAACTCTTTCACTTTCAATCGCCATCTTATCTTCTTGAATCCTGTTCATCTTTTGTCCTTTCCTCAATCCTCCTTATACTCTGTCTTTCTCTCATTTCACTCCCTGTAAACCCCTAAATGTAACTCAATCATTCCATCTTCTTGGGTTCTTGAATAACAAAAATTAAATTGTCCTTTCCTCAATCCCATCCCTATCTTCTTGAATCCTTTTCATCTTTTGTCCTTTCCTCAATCCTCCCTAAACCCAGTCTTTCTCTCACTTTCACTCCCTGTAAACCCCTGCGTACTAGTGGCATTGCTTGCTTTGGGTGAAAATGATTAACAAAATTTAAATGTAACATCAATCGCCATCTTCTATCTTCTTGAATCCTGTTCATCTTTTTTGTCCTTTCCTCAATCCTCCCTATACTCAGTCTTTTTCTCACTTTCACTCCCTGTAAACCCCTGCGTACTAGTGGCATTCCCGACTTGCTTGGGGTGAAATGATTAACAAAATTTAAAATGTTAACGTCGCCATCTTCCATCTTCTGATCTTCTTGAATCCTGTTCATCTTTTGTCCTTTCCTCAATCCTCCCTATAAACCCCTTCTTTTCTCTCACTTTCTTCCTGTAAACCCCTGCGTACTAGTGGCATTCCCATCCTTGCTTTTGGTTCATCTTGATTTTCAAAATTTAAATGTTTCATCAATCGCCATCTTCTATCTTCTTGAATCCTGTTCATCTTTTGTCCTTTCCTCAATCCTCCCTATACTTCTTCTTTTTTTTTCTCCTTTTTCTCTCTTTTTCCTGTAAACCCCTGTACCCCCAGTAACAATGCATTTCCCTTAAATCCTTGTCAATCCCATCTTCTGTCTCCTTGAATATGTTCATTTTTGTCCTTTAAATCCTCCCTAACTCATCAATTTCACTCCCTGTAAACCCATCTTCTATCTTCTTGAATCCTCAATCATCTTTTTGTCCTTTCCTTCTTGTCCTCCTGTTCATCCTCCCATTAATATCCTCCCTATATCTTTTCTCTCACTTTCACTCCCTGTAAACCCCTGCGTACTAGTGGCATTCCCCCCCCTTGCTTGGGGTGAAATGAATAACAAAATTTAAATGCAACATCAATCGCCATCTTCTATCTTCTTGAATCCTTTCATCTTTTGTCCTTTCCTCAATCCTCCCTATACTCAGTCTTTTCTCTCACTTTTCACTCCTGTAAACCCCTGCGTACTAGTGGCATTTCCCGACTTGCTTTGGGGTGAAATGATTAACAAAATTTAAATGTAACATCAATCGCCATCTTCTATCTTCTTGAATCCTGTTCATCTTTTGTCCTTTCCTCAATCCTCCCTATACTCAGTCTTTTCTCTCACTTTCACTCCTGTAAACCCCTGCGTACTAGTGGCATTCCCATTCTTGCCACCTTGAAATGATTAACAAAATTTAAATTTAACAACGTCAATCGCCATCTTCTCTCTTCTTGAATCCTGTTCATCTTTTGTCCTTTCCTCAATCCTCCCTATACTCTTTCTTTTCTCTCATTCTTTTTCTCCCTGTAAACCCCTGCGTACTAGTGGCATTCCCCACCTTGCTTTGGGTGAAATGATTAACAAAATTTAAAATGTAACATCAATCGCCATCTTCTATCTTCTTGAATCCCGTTCATCTTTTCCTTTCTTTCCTCAATCCTCCCTATACTCAGTCTTTTCTCTCACTTTCAACTCCTTGTAAACCCCTGCCTACTAGTGGCATTCCCACCTTGCTTTGGGGTGAAATGATTAACAAAATTTAAATGCAACGTCAATCGCCATCTTCTAAACTTCTTGAATCCTGTTCATCTTTTGTCCTTTCCTCAATCCTCCCTCTATTGTCCTTTTTCAATCTCCCTATATTTTTTTCTCACTTTCACTCCCTGTAAACCCCTGCGTACTAGTGGCATTCCCACCTTGCTTTAACAAAATTTAAATGAAATTCATTTTAACTTCTTGAATCCTGTTCATCTTTTTACCTCAAATCCTCCATTTTCTCTCATTTTCATCTTCCCTGCGAATCCTTTGGGTTTCATCTTTTGTCCTTTCCATCAATTCCTCCCTATACATCTTTTGTCTTTTTCAATCCTCCCTTTTTTTTTCTCTCACTTTCACTCCCTGTAAACCCCTGCGTACTAGTGGCATTCCCCCAATTGCTTTTATGTGAAATGATTAAAAAAAAATTAAATGCAACGTCAATCCTGTTCATCTTTTATCTTCTTGAATCCCTATTCATCTTTTCCCTTTCCTCAATCCTTCCTATACTCAGTCTTTTCTCTCTTTTTCACTCCCTGTAAACCCCTTGAATACTGTTCATCATTTCCCTTTCCTCAATCCTTGCTTGGGGTGAAATGATTAACAAAATTTAAATTCCCAACGTCAATCGCCATCTTCTATCTTCTTTGAATCCCGTTCATCTTTTGTCCTTTTCTATCTCAATCCTCCCTATTTTGTCAGTCTTTTCTCTCAAAATTCTCTCACTTTTCACTCCCTGTAAACCCCTGCGTACTAGTGGCATTCCCACTTGCTTGGGTGAAATGATTAACAAAATTTAAATGCAACATCAATCGCCATCTTCTATCTTCTTGAATCCTGTTCATCTTTTGTCCTTTCCTCAATCCTCCCTATACTCAGTCTTTTTTCTCTTTCACTTTCCCCTGTAATCCCCTGCGTACTAGTGGCATTCCCAAAAATTGCTTGAATTGAAATGATTAAAAAAAATTTAAATGCAACATCAATCGCCATTCCCTTTCTTCTTGAATCCCGTTCATCTTTTGTCCTTTCCTCAATCCTCCCCTTTACTCAGTCTTTTTTCTCACTTTCTCTCCCTGTAAACCCCTGCGTACTAGTGGCATTCCCGCCTTGCTTGGGGTGAAATGATTAACAAAATTTAAATGTAACATCAATCGCCATCTTCTATCTTCTTGAATCCTGTTCATCTTTTGTCCTTTCCTCAATCCTCCCTATACTCAGTCTTTTCTCTCACTTTTATTCCCTGTAAACCCCCTGCGTACTAGCGGCATTCCCGCCTTGCTTGGGGTGAAATGATTAACAAACTTTAAATGAAACATCAATCACCATCTTCTATCTTCTTGAATCCCGTTCATCATTTGTCCTTTCCTCAATCCTCCCTATACTCAGTTCAGTCTTTTTTTCTCACTTTCACTCCTTGTAAACCCCTGCGTACTAGTGGCATTCCCACCTTTGCTTGAGGGTGAAATGATTAACAAAATTTAAATGCAACGTCAATCGCCATCTTCTATCTTCTTGAATCCTCTTCATCTTTTGTCCTTTCCTCAATCCTCCCTATACTCAGTCTTTTCTCTCACTTTCACTCCCTGTAAACCCCTGCGTACTAGTGGCATTCCCATCTTGCTTGAGGTGAAATCATTAACAAAATTTAAATGCAACGTCAATCGACATCTTCTATCTTCTTGAATCCCGTTCACCTTTTGTCCTTTCCTCAATCCTCCCTATACTCAGTCTTTTCTCTCACTTTCACTCCCGGTAAACCCCTGCGTGCTAGTGGCATTCCCAGCTTGCTTGGGGTGAAATGATTAACAAAATTTAAATGCATCCTCAAACGCCATCTTGTATCTTCTTGAATCCCGTTCATCGTTTGTCCTTTCCTCAATCCTCCCTATACTCAGTCTTTTCTCTCACTTTCACTCCCTGTAAACCCCTGCGTACTAGTGGCATTCCCCTCCATTTGCTTGGGGTGAAATGATTAACAAAATTTAAATGCAACCTCAATCGCCATCTTGTATCTTCTTGAATCCCGTTCATCTTTTGTCCTTTCCTCAATCCTCCCTATACTCAGTCTTTTCTCTCACTTTCACTCCCTGTAAACCCCTGCGTACTAGTGGCATTCCCAATTTTGCTTGGGGTGAAATTTTAACAAAATTTAAATTATGTAACGTCAATCGCCATCTTCTATCTTCTTGAATCCTTCTCCTCATCTTTTTGTCCTTTCCTCAATCCTCCCTATACTCAGTCTTTTCTCTCTTTTCACTCCCTGTAAACCCCTGCGTACTAGTGGCATTCCCAATTTGCTTTGGGGTGAAATGATTAACAAAATTTTTTTAACACATCAATCGCCATCTTCTATCTTCTTGAATCCTGTTCATCTTTTGTCCTTTCCTCAATCCTCCCTATACTCAGTCTTTTCTCTCACTTTCAAAAAGTAAACCCCTGCGTACTAGTGGCATTCCCGTCTTGCTTGGGGTGAAATGATTAACAAAATGAAATGTATTCAATCATCTTCTAATCTTCCCTTTTCATCTTTTTCGCCATCAATTCCCTATAAATCTTGAATCTCTTTTCTTCATCTTTAAACCCCTTTCCTAGTCATTCCCCTTGACTTTGGGTCAATTTTAACAAAATTTTTTCCAACTTCAATCGCCATCTTCTAACCTCCTTGAATCCTGTTCATCTTTTGTCCTTTCCTCAATCCTCCCTATAATGATTTCTCTCATTTTCATCTTGTAAACCCCTTTTTTTTATTGGCATTCCCTTTTTTGGTGAAATGATTTTAAAAAGGTTGTAATCAATCGCCATCTTCTATCTTCTTGAATCCTGTTCATCTTTTGTCCTTTCCTCAATCCTCCCTATACTCAGTCTTTTCTCTCTCACTTTCACTCCCTGTAAACCCCTGCGTACTAGTGGCATTCCCGCCTTGCTTTGGGTGAAATGATTAACAAAATTTAAATGCAACGTCAATCGCCATCTTTCCTATCTTCTTGTCTTTTTCCCACTTTCATCTTTTGTCCTTTCCTCAATCCTCCCTATACTTGGGGTGAGTCTTTTTTCTCATCTTCTTTCCTTGAATCCTCCCTTTTGTCCTTTCCCCAATGCGTACTAGTGGCATTTCCTCCTTGTAAACCTTTTGGCATTCCCACTTGCTTTGGGTGAAATCATTAACAAAATTTAAATGCAACGTCAATCGCCATCTTCTATCTTCTTGAATCCTTTTGTTCATCTTTTGTCCTTTTCAATCCTTGTAAACTCAATCCTCCCTATACTCATTCTTTTTTTCTCAAATTCAAAAGACCTTGTAAACCCCTGCGTACTAGTGGCATTCCCCCTTTGCTTGATGTGAAATGATTAACAAAATTTAAATGCAACGTCAATCGCCATCTTCTATCTTCTTGAATCCTGTTCATCTTTTGTCCTTTCCTCAATCCTCCCTATACTCAGTCTTTTTCTCTCACTTTCCTCCCTGTAAACCCCTGCGTACTAGTGGCATTCCCCACTTGCTTTGGGTGAAATCATTAACAAAATTTAAATGTTGAACAATCGCCATCTTCTATCTTCTTGAAAAATCTTTTGTCCTTTCCTCAATCCTCCTATAATTCAATTTCCTCCTGTAAACCCCTGCGTACTAGTGGCATTCCCACCTTGCTTTTATAAAAATTTTTCTCAAAATTTTAAATGTTTGTCAATCTTCTTCTTGAATCCTGTTCATTTTTGTCCTTTCCTCAATCCTCCCTATACTCAGTCTTTTTCTCTCACTTTCACTCCCTGTAAAAACCCTGCGTACTAGTGGCATTCCCAATCCTTTTCTTGAGAAAATTAACAAAATTTAAATAAACATCAATCGCCATCTTCTATCTTCTTGAATCCTGTTCATCTTTTGTCCTTTCCTCAATCCTCCCTATATTCAGTCTTTTCTCTCACTTTCACTCCCTGTAAAAACCTGCGTACTAGTGGCATTCCCACCTTGCTTTTCAATGATTAATTTTAAATTTAAATGTAACATCAATCGCCATCTTCTATCTTCTTGAATCCTGTTCATCTTTTGTCCTTTCCTCAATCCTCCCTATACTCAGTCTTTTCTCTCACTTTCACTCCCTGTAAACCCCTGCGTACTAGTGGCATTCCCACCTTGCTTTTTTTTAAAAAATTTATTAACAAAATTTAAATTGTAACGTCATTCTCGCCATCTTCTATCTTCTTTTCTCCTGTTCATCTTTTGTCCTTTCCTCAATCCTCCCTATACTCAGTCTTTTCTTCTATCTCACTTTCACTCCCTGTAAACCCCTGCGTACTAGTGGCATTCCCACCTTGCTTTTTCTCACTTGGGTGAAATGATTAACAAAATTTAAATGCAACATCAATCGCCATCTTCTATCTTCTTGAATCCTGTTCATCTTTTGTCCCTTCCTCAATCCTCCCTATATTCAGTCTTTTTCTCTCACTTTCACTCCCTGTAAACCCCTGCGTACTAGTGGCATTCCCACCTTTGCTTGGGGTGAAATGATTAACAAAATTTAAATGCAACATCAATCGCCATCTTCTATCTTCTTGAATCCTGTTCATCTTTTGTCCTTTCCTCAATCCTCCCTATACTCAGTCTTTTCTCTCTCTTTTCACTCCCTGTAAACCCCTGCGTACTAGTGGCATTCCCATAACTTGCTTGGGGTGAAATGATTAACAAAATTTAAATGCAACATCAATCGCCATCTTCTATCTTCTTGAATCCTGTTCATCTTTTGTCCTTTCCTCAATCCTCCCTATACTCAGTCTTTTCTCTCACTTTCACTCCCTGTAAACCCCTGCGTACTAGTGGCATTCCCCACTTGCTTGGGGTGAAATGATTAACAAAATTTAAATGCAACGTCAATCGCCATCTTCTATCTTCTTGAATCCTGTTCATCTTTTGTCCTTTCCTCAATCCTCCCTATACTCAGTCTTTTCTCTCAAAATCACTCCCTGTAAACCCCTGCGTACTAGTGGCATTCCCACCTTGCTTGAGGTGAAAAATTTGTAATAAATTAAATCAAAATTTAAATGCAACGTCAATCGACATCTTTTGTATCTTCTTGAATCCTGTTCATCTTTTTTCTTTGTCCTTTCCTCAATCCTCCCTATACTCAGTCTTTTTCTTCTCTTTTCACTTTCAATGTAAAACCCTGTAAAAGTTTCATTCCCAATTGCTTACTATGGCATTTAACAAAATTTAAATTTAACATGAATCGCCATCTTCTTTTGAAACAAAAATTAAATTGTTCATCTTTTTTGTCCTTTCCTCAATCCTCCATCTTCTTTTCTCTCACTTTCCTTGAAACCCCTGTTCTATGGCATTCCCCGACTTTCCTGAAATGATTAACAAAATTTAAAATGTAACATCAATCGCCATCTTCTATCTTCTTGAATCACATCTTTTGTCCTTTCCTCAATCCTCCCTATACTCAGTCTTTTTTCTCACTTTCACTCCCTGTAAACCCCTGCGTACTAGTGGCATTCCCAATGATATGCTTGAGGTGAAATTTAACAAAATTTAAATGCAACGTCAATCGCCATCTTCTATCTTCTTGAATCCTGTTCATCTTTTTGTCCTTTCCTCAATCCTCCCTATACTCAGTCTTTTCTCTCACTTTCACTCCCTGTAAAACCCTGCGTACTAGTGGCATTCCCACCTTTTTTTTAGAAATGATTAAATGTATAAAAATTAAAAAATTTAAATCATCTCAATCATTTCATCTTGTCTCTTCTTGAATCCTGTTCATCCCTTTTGTCCAGTCCTGCGTAATCCTCCTTGCTTTGGGTGAAATGATTAACAAAATTTAGTCTTTTCTCTTCTTGAATCTTTCATCTTTTGTCCCCTGTAACCTGTCTTTTTCTCACTTTCATGTGGCATTCCATTTCCATTGCTTTGGGTAAATTTTAACAAAATTTAAATGTAATGTTAACAAATTTCTTGAATCCAACGTCAATTTTGTCCATCTTCAATCCTCCCAATCCCTTCATCTTTTGTCCTTTCCTCAATCCTCCCTATATTCAGTCTTTTCTCTCTCAATTTTCATTTAAATGTAAATCGCCTTCTGTCTATTGGCATTCCCACTTTTGTCCTTTCCTCAAAATCCCTTAAAAATTTTAAATGCAACACCAATGTATCTTGTAATCTTCATTCCCGATTGCTTTGGGTCATCTTTTGTTTTTAAATGTAACATCAATCATTATCTTCCCTCCTTGAATCCTGTTCATCTTTTTTTTCTCCTCCCTATACTCAGTTTTTTCTCTCCTTTCAAAAAACCCCTGCGTACTAGTGGCATTCCCCACCTTGCTTGGGGTGAAATGATTAACAAAATTTAAATGCATCCTCAAACGCCATCTTGTATCTTCTTGAATCCCGTTCATCGTTTGTCCTTTCCTCAATCCTCCCTATACTCAGTCTTTTCTCTCACTTTCACTGCCTGTAAACCCCTGCGTACTAGTGGCACTCCCACCTTGCTTGGGGTGAAATGATTAACAAAATTTAAATGCAACATCAATCGCCATCTTCTACCTTCTTGAATCCCGTTCATCATTTGTCCTTTCCTCAATCCTCCCTATACTCAGTCTTTTCTCTCACTTTCACTCCCTGTAAACCCACGCGTACTAGTGGCACTCCCACCTTGCTTGGGGTGAAATGATTAACAAAAAAATTTAAATGAATCGCCACTATCTCAATCCTGTTCATCTTTTGTCTTTCCTCAATCCTCCCTCATCTTTTGTCCTTTCCCCTCAATTTTCCCCTATTTATTTCAGTAACTTTTCTCTCATCAATTTCCATCTTCTATCTTCTGAATCCTGTTCCCCTTTCGTACCTAAAGGCATTTTTTTTCATCTTTTGTTTTCCCACCTTGGGGTGAAATTAATAACAAAAACATTTAAATACAATGTCAATCTTTCATCTTCTGTCTTCCTTGAATCCTGTTCATCTTTTGTCCTTTCCTCAATCCTCCCTTGGGGTTGATCAAAATCTTTTTTCTTTTTCAAATCCTCCTTTTTTTTAAACCCCTCCATACTAGTTTCATTTTTTCAATTTGCTTGGGGTGAAATGATTAACAAAATTTAAATGCAACATCAATCTTCATCTTCTATCTTCTTTTGAATCCTCCTGTTCATCTTTTGTCCTTTCCTCAATCCTCCCCTATAGTCAGTTCTTTTCTCAAAATCCTTTCAATGCCCTTCAAACCCCTTAATCCTGTTTTTTTAATCCTCTTATTTTGGCTTTTCTCTCCTTTCTTTGAACCCTTTCATTGTTAAATAATTTAAATGTAACATCAATCTTTTCATCTTTTGTATTTTTCTTCAATGAATCCCGTTCATCTTTTTCCTTTCCTCAATCCTCCATATACTCAGTCTTTTTTCTCTTGCAAGATTCCAGAAACCCCTTCTTGAATCCTGTCTAGTGGCATTTTTTTTCTTGAGGTGAAATCATTAACAAAATTTAAAAATTTAACGTCAATTGACATCTTTGTATCTTCTTGAACATTCTTTTTGTCCCTAAATCAATCCCCCAAATAGAAGTCTTTTTTTTAAATGGTAAATGTAACATGTTGAAAGAAACTAGTTAAATTTCCAAATTGCTTGGGGTGATGATTAAAATAAATTTTGAATAAATCATTCCAATCGACATCTTTCATCATTGATAAAATCCCCTTCAAAGATTTTGCCAAAACAACATGTCCTGTTTCCATTTATCTATAACTGGAGGCAGAAGAAATAAAATTCATTTTTCCCAAAGGTATTTATTAGAACGTATTTTTTGGCTATGGATTTTCCTTCTAATTCGAAAATTTATCATTTCATACTGTAAATGAATAACTAAATTTCAAATAAAATTAAATTCAAAATAATAATTAAAATTTCAATTGTACCAATATTCTCTTGAACACTTTCATTTATTGTTTATTTCCTCAAAAAATTTTTTCATTCATTTAATCCCTATTTCATTAGTAGCATTCTTTCTTGCGTTGTAATAACCCTTAAATGTAACATATAAATGATTCTAACAAAAATTAAACCAATCTTCTGGAGGTAAAGTTTAATGATTTATGTCTTTTCAAAAAACATTCAAGACAAAGTGAACGGAGCTGACTCGGCCAGGATTTGAACTTGTGCCAACAATTCCATTTTTGTCACCTATAACCTTTTCCCCTTTCGTACATATTATTGTCATGATATCAGCAACAATGATTAATTAATTAATTACTCACAGAAATATCGTAATTATTTATATTAAACGACATTTGTTAATCTTATACAAACATTGATCGTCTTCTTCGCAAAATTTATAAGTTGGTATTTCTTTTTTCCTGATTAACACGACGAAGACTTTGGTTCAAAAGCGTCGAGGAAAGGTGTGATAAAATCGTTTTTATTGTTTTGTCGCGGAGCGAACAGAACAGATCGGGTGAAAGGTCATAGACGTTGATAAGATTTGCTAATGAAATAAACGTCAAGAGCTTTCAGCCTTTTTGGGGGCTTTGGGTTATGGAAAAAATACAAAAATACAATACTAACAAATCAACGATAAAAAGGTATAGGCAAATAATGTGTTTCTACGAATACACGTATGGAAGATTAACGAATGACAGATTGTCTTGGATAAATAAATACATAGGTAGATATATATGAACAAACTGTAAAAATACATAGATGTGACTGGAAAACGGCATAGAGATATGTACAAACAGAAAAAGGCGCATTATGGTCGATTATTCGTTTCAGGAAACAAGTAGTCGGTCATTATCTGTCAGCCAATCCCTGTACAAGAAACCTGCTCAAGAAAACATTTTGTTTTCAAAACCGAGAGAATATGTTGTTGAAACTGCAACTACGTTACAATTTACGGGAGATAACGTAAAATGTAACGAGATTAACATCTTGAAGTCCAATACGTTGACTCTCTCCGTCACGATGACTTGTAAATTCGTGCAACAAAATTATCGACGGTGTTGAAACAGTTCTGTATGCCTATTTCAAGCGGCGATTGCCTTCCTAGACTGATAATATCAAGAAGTC
Source organism: Acanthosepion pharaonis (assembly GCA_903632075.3). Taxonomy (NCBI): domain Eukaryota; kingdom Metazoa; phylum Mollusca; class Cephalopoda; order Sepiida; family Sepiidae; genus Acanthosepion; species Acanthosepion pharaonis. The sequence goes on along the minus strand of CAHIKZ030002287.1, from coordinate 74,106 downwards.
ACCTTCCTCATAAAGCAACCATAGTAAGATTCGAGCCCGAATCTCATAACTGGAAAACGAACGTTCTAACTCCACGGCCACACGCCTATATTAGGTACATATATACAGAGTGCGATTGAAATACTAAAGAGTAAATTTATTCAATAAAATCGACATTGGCTTCAACCACGGCCTCCAGACGACTTCGGAATCTCCTGCAACTCTTCTGAACGGTCTCCTTGTTTAAGTTGGTGAATTTTGCCATCATCCTGGCTTTCTTTTCATCTTTGATGTTACGAGGAGTTTTGTTGGTCTTTCACTCAAGTGCGCGCAACACAATAATCAAGGAGGTTGCAGTTTGGGTAGTTAGGTGGGCAGATGTAAGGAGTGATGTGGTGGCAGAAATTATCTGACAGTTATGACTGGGTTCTCCTGCTTGTGTAGCATGGTGCAGAGTCCTTATGCTAGACTCTTCCAGCAGACACGCTTTTGATCCAGGGCAACACTACCTCCTCAATGCACGATGTCGACCACTGTGTTGAGTCTGAAGCCCTGTAGGAAGATGAATGAAGGCATAACAACGCCATCAGTATTGATAACACTAAACACCTATTAGACTCATCCAACTAATTCTGAATCCTCTGCACTGTCCTCTACCCAAACACCCTGAAATGTTCGTATTGAAGCTTCCGGCACCAGTGCCATCATACCATTTCCAAATTTCTGGTGGAGTGAATTGCGCCATGGTGCTCTTTATCTTACAGACGTTGCCCAAATGACCATACTATACTGTATAGTTTGACAAATTAAAAAACAAACAACGCGCATGCGTAAAATTATAATTATAAAATGACGACAATTTACCCATCGCATACTGTAGATTTTTTAATCATTATGGAAGAATGGAATTGCAAAATGTCAAAAAAACATTTTTATGTTTATACGTTCTTTTTTATAGATATAAATATTTAAGTAAATGCACTGTTTATAATAAACAGTATTAACAAAATTTACCGGCTTGAATGTCCGAGAAATTGTCATTCTTGGTTAAAAAAAAAAAATAAATAAATAAAGAACCCCTTTTCTTTTTGGTCATTATCAAGAAACTTTTGAAGTCAGGAAAAACAATTGCAAAATATCGGTATTAAAAATAAGTAATATATATATATATATATATATATATATATATATATATATATATGGATAACGATATATAGCACTTCATCGGATTTGATTCGCTTACATTGATGTGACTACACATGCGCACGAGCGAGAGACGCTACGAATTTTCAATTTAGAATTTTTTATGTGTTTTAGGTATATAATCTAGCCAATTTGAACTGGATTCAACTTTTTATTTTTGCTTCCATCATCTTTGTGGGATATTTAATAGCAAAGATGATGGGAACCAAAAGAAAAAACATCCAGATGAAACTGGCTATATTCTATGTCAAAAAACAGAATTTTTTTTGTAAAATTAAAATTTCCAGCGTCTCTCGGTCGTGCGCATGTGCAGAAACACATTTGCTGTCGTTTGAAGCTTTTAATACATTTTGTCTTTCTGTTATTTCTCCTAAACTCCATCCTTTTATTCAAACTAAGTATATTATACGTTGTTTTCTTCTGTCCCTCTTGCCTTCAATCTGTCCTGTGCGTATCAGATTTTCCAAGCCCTCTTTCCGCATTATGTAGCCTAGAAATTTCTACTGTCTCTTCCTGATGTTAAGTATAAGTTTCTTTTTTGTTTCTATTTTCTCTAAATCTTCGTCGTTGTTCACCTGTTCAATCCATGGTATCCTCAGCATCCTTCTGTAGAGCCTCGTTCCCGGTCCTTTGAAATTTTTAATGCATTTTGTCCTTTTATTATTTCCCCCTAAGCCCTGTTCCGCCATCCATCAAGCTTACTATGTTATGCGTTGTTTCTCTCTCTCTCTATCTCTCTCTCTATCTCTCTCTCTCTCTTTCTTTCTCTATTTCTCCCTCCTTCACTCACTCTCTTTCTCTCTCTCTTTCTCTTTCTCTCTCTCTTTCTATTTCTCCCCCTTTCACTCCCTCTTTCTCTCTCTTTCTCTTTCTCTCTCTCTTTCTCTTTCTCTCTCTCTTCCTTTTTCTCTCCCTCTTTCTCCCTCTCTTTCTCTTTTCTCTCTCTTTCTCTCTATCTTTCTCCCTTTCTCTATCTCTCTCTTTCTCTCTAATTCTCCATCTCTTTCTCCCTCTTTCTCTCCCTCTTTCTCTCTCTTTCTCTCTCTCTCTTTCTCTCTTTCTCTCCCTCTTTCTCTCTCACTTTCTCTCTCCTTTTCTTTCTCTCTCTCTCTTTCTCACTCTCTCTCTTTCTCCCTCTCTTTCTCTCTCTCATTCTCTTGCCCTGTACCATGAGTATCAGGTTCTTCCAATCCCCCCTCCCAACTGTTTTGAATCTAGAATTATCATTCACTAAGACAGACCGCGTTTCCGCAGATTCGTTTACTTTACCATCTGTGAATCGCTATGACGTTTTATACCAATGTTTACCGAGGACATGTCTGAAGAGCCCCTCAATGTAGGGAAATTACTGAATGAGATTTGTGAAATGCACATAAGAAAAGGAAGCAGGAAGTGAGGATTATGAGGATATGGAGGATAGATAACGACTGACCCTAGATTTAAAGAGGTTAAGATTATAGTGTTCCGATAAGCATCCACGTAGGGGCCTATTCATCAAAGTAGGGGGGTTCTTAGTAGACTTTCGTTTGAGGCACAGTAGAGTAATGGATTGCCCCCCCCCACACACACACACACACAAAATATGTTTCTGGTTCAACTGTCCACAAATATCTCAAGCGTAGGGCAAATGTGGATAATGTTATGTTAATTTATTTAATTAAACTTAATTATTGTATTAATTATTTCATAACATTTCTTTCTTTTTCTTGTTTTTACTCTCACCCAATACAAGGCACAAAGCCCATTCAAGTTGGAAGCTTATTAAATACGTCTGTATTTCTGAGATGAGGTATTGTAATTATTTATTTGCATTATTTAAATTGCTCGGACTGTTGTCCTCATCTTTATTGCCATATTCACGACGTTTCGGCCGTTTTACGATTTGGCTTTCTTCAGGATCTGTCTATATTTCTAAGATGAAGTATTTTAACTATTTAAACTATTTACATTGTTCGGACTGTTATCCTCATCTTTATTGCCATAGTCACGATGTAAAGGGTGCAGTTGGAAATTCCAATCACCTGAAGAAAGCCAGAGCGTACAACGGCCGAAATGTCGTGAATATGACAATAAAGATGAGGAGAACAGTCAGAATAATGTAAATAATGTAAATTATTAAATGTGGTTGTTACCGCGGAAGCAAAAAGGTGCTTCTCTTTAACTCGGAAACTGAGAGAACGGCCTAGACATAGAGACAAGATCGCCTCGTTAAAATATAATTATTTTCGCAAAGGTTTCATACTGTTTGTGGATTTGTAGCCGACTAGAATAGAATCAGTAAATATCAACGGGAAGAAAGTAAGAATTTCAGATTGATTAACTGACTGAAAATTGAGTCTGGATTTGTTTTTCTCCTTTTAAAACATCTGCAAAACTTTTTCGCCCCTAAGAAGATACCGTTGCTCAGAAATTGCGTGACAAGAACGATAAAATAGTCGTTTAAATAAGAGAAGATTTTCAGAACATTTTTTTAAATACTTAGTCGACTGATCAAATCTCAATTTCCTCCGGCAGGCAAGAGTAATTTCTTTTTAAGTGGTTACAAGAATGTTTGATTTGAAAAGGCAATGATTATGTAGAAAACAGACGATAACAAGCACAATAAAATTACGAATTATATAATTTAGCTAAGTCGATTTCAGAAAAAGCTTCGCCATTTATAAACTCTTCATCAATACTAGTTTTATTCCATCTTATTATTGTTGCTTTTTATCCCAACACTCTGGCTCTATACACACTTCATTATTACTATTATTTTATTACTAGTTTTATTCCATCTTATTATTGTTGCTTTTTATCCCAACACTCTGGCTCTATACACTCTTCATTATTACTATTATTTTATTACTAGTTTTATTCCATCTTATTATTGTTGCTTTTTATCCCAACACTCTGGCTCTATACACTCTTCATTATTACTATTATTTTATTACTAGTTTTATTCCATCTTATTATTGTTGCTTTTTATCCCAACACTCTGGCTCTATACACTCTTCATTATTACTATTATTTTATTACTAGTTTTATTCCATCTTATTATTGTTGCTTTTTATCCCAACACTCTGGCTCTATACACTCTTCATTATTACTATTATTTTTTATTACTAGTTTTATTCCATCTTATTATTGTTGCTTTTTATCCCAACACTCTGGCTCTATACACTCTTCATTATTACTATTATTTTATTACTAGTTTTATTCCATCTTATTATTGTTGCTTTTTATCCCAACACTCTGGCTCTATACACTCTTCATTATGCTCGTAAGTCATATCGCTCTCAAATCCAAGCCGACATGACCTGGTATTCCCAATCGTTCACCCATGTAGGTACTGACCAGACTTGACGTTGCTTAACCGGTGATCGTATGAAAACAGCGGTTTTAACGTGATATTGCTGTTATACTCAAGATCACAATTCGAGCAATGATTACGAGTAACGAAGTGACGCTTCTCTTCCAACTTCCAGTGATTTGGCACAAGGTCGAGAATATGGAGCACCCAGGGAAGATCGAACTCTCTATTCAATCGTAATCGATCGAGTGAAACAAGCTTGTTAACCATTACACCACGTCGAAGTGGCCCTTCTCTTCCAACGTATATGACAACGAAGCAGGTTTGATATATAAACTATTTGTTCTTCTTCTTCTGCTTCCACTCCTCCTTTCCTCCTCCTCATCCTCCCCTGCTTTCTTCTTCTTCCTCCTCTTCCTCTTCTCCCACTCATCGTTCTTCTTCTTCTTCTTCCCCCTCCTCCCTTTCCTCCCCTCCTCCTCCTTCTTCGTCTCCCCCTTCATTCTTCTTCTTCTTCTTCTCCTAGGTTCCTCTATATTTCAGTCCGTTCTGTTTCTTCCGCAGTTTTTATTCCTTTTCAAATTCTTCTTTTTTTCTTCTTCTCCTCCTCCTTCTTCTCCTTCTCCCCCTCCTTCTTCTATTCTCCTTCTTCTCCTTCTCCTCCTCCTTCTTTCTATAGCTCCCTGCGTCCCAATTTGTTCTGCTTTCGCCATTCCATTACCCCACCACTCTTTATCATTCTATTACCACCCCTTTTTTGTTGTTTAAAATCTTATTATTGCTAAATATTCCAACCTACTCGTCAAGCTTCCTTGTCGTTCCAATGTCTTTGAGAGTTTCTAACGACGCTTCCTTGCCGGAATAACAACTGACAGTCAGTCACTATCTATTTTCATAACAGTCTGTTACGCAAAGTAAAGAATTTTAGTCAATGCAAATATAGTTCATTAAATAATCCTATTGGTTTTATTACATGTCAAAGTGATTTGTAAAAAGCCATTGTCATATCATTTATGGTTTGGTATATAATTCGAAAGAGTGTTTAACGGCCTCTGTCGTTGTTTCGTAGTGGGTTGAGTCGGTTGCGTTCCACGGATTTCTTGGGATTAAAGTTGCACTGTCTCTGCCTCTCACTAAAAATCAAAGCATATGCTCTGTATTGGTTGTTTATTGTTCTTTATAGGGAGATTTTACCGACTAATTTTCAGTAATTGGGAGCGAAGAAGTGAATGAGAGAAGCTTTCATTTCATAGCAGTTTCACGCCTGCGAGTTCGACACTAGGCGAAAATTTTCACTGATAATTTGCGAAGGGGAAACACCTTTTGCAATTAACCCTTCTTCCATTCGATAAATGATAATGCGGTAATCCAACTTTTCATAACACCCAAGTGCGACAATCATTTCACCCTATATGTTGTTTTTTTTTCTCGGGTGAGGATTTTCGTACGTTGGCGAATCTTTTAAACTTCAGAGTATCATATATTTATATATCGTATTCCAGAGATAAGACACACTGCCAATAACACGCAGGATGGCTTACTAGTTAGGAGATTACTTTTTTTCTTTTGCTCATCCCTAAAATGAACTTATTCCTCCCTAGTTCACACGCACTGCAAAAAGGAAATGATATCTGACAAATTGTATAATTATAGTCGTAAGTTCAGTCCCTGTGTCGATTAGAATAGAAGAAAAATTAATGTAAGAAACAAGAAATAATTGCCTATCTGAATGTGAGGCCTAAGCATAGGTCATGTTTAGGGATCTAATATAAATGGCTATTTCTATTGTAGAGTGGGTTCGATCCTTATTGACTCCCCCATAATAATTCTAACCCTGATCCCAAATACACTACCTCTCGTAAATAGGGATGTTTGGTGTGGAGTAACGCTTGAATATATATATATATATATATATATATATATATATATATATATATAAAAAAAGGCTTAAACACTAATATTCAATGGTCATAATTTATTCCATTCGAATCGTAAATACGATCCAATTCATCAGACCTACAAATTCAAAAAAAAACAGAAAAAACAACTCCGGAAATAAAAAAGAGAATTTAGAGAGAGGGTAAGTGTGAGAGTGTGGGACGAATGTTAGAGCTAAATAGATATATAAACAAACGAGAGATGGTGGAAGATTAAAAAAATTTTTTAGAAAATTTAGGGAGGTGAGTGGAAGAGCTTTAAGTGAGAAAAATATGTATGTGTATATTTACCACTAATATTGCTATATATATATATATATATATATATATATATATTATAATGTGGCCTGACGATTGCGTCTAGCGTTTAAAATTTCAACCTTTGGAAGTAAAGTCTGATGATCCAGAGCCCTTTTAAAGGGGTTGTGTTGAAATAACTTATTACATGGAACCTTAAAGTGGTCTGTTTTTATTCAAACATATCGGCTCTGAATTTTACATTGAGATCTCCGGATATCATAAACTATATATTGATATCGAAGTGGTAGAGGAGAAAAAACACATAAAGAGAAAAAGAGAGAAGGAAGTCATAAGAGAAGGTGTCACTAATTTTCTTTGGAAAAAAAAACAGGCTCGAAAAAGACGCAGTCATTTTGTTTTACTTTGAAAGTGTTATTTTGGGGGTTCATAAAGATTATAATGTTTGATATAAATTTGAATGTTTAAACTGTCTACAAAGAATTTAATTTGATGTTTGTTAGTGATTTAATTTTTTTTTTTAATTTTGGGGATTTTCTATGAAATAGTCGATTAGAAAAATATTCATAGAAAGTACATTAAAAGAATAAAATTTTATTTTAAAATATAAGTTTACTTCTAGTAATCTATTTTAATTTAAAAAAAATTTTATTATTTATTATTAAGTTGACATCTCTATCCGTTTGAATTTTGTTCTACCCCTTCTATATCAATATATAACTTCCGTTAAGTTAATCGTTTAAATGTGTCAATGTCTGGACCTCTTCAAGTAATTTTAAATATGAAAAAATAGAAATTTTAAATTACATTTAACTCACTAATATCTTCTCTCTCCCCCCTCACTTCCTCACTTCGTTAATTTACATATGTTTAATACGGCCCGTCAAAAATGTGTAAATTTCTTTTCATTTTTTGTTTCAACCTTTGGAAATAAAGTCTGATGATCCGCAGTCCTTTAAAAGGGCTGTGGGGAAATAATTTATTACATGGAACCTTAAAGTGGTCTGTTTTTATTTAAATTTTATTTAATATATATATATATATATATATATATATATATGTGTGTGTGTGTGTGTGTATGTATGTATCCATTCGAGGAAACAAATATATATACGAATCCAATAGTTCGTAATATTTAATTTAAAAGAATATAAATCAATATAAAATAGAAAGATTTTTTTTCTTTACTTTAGGATATTGCATCGAAAAACATGTCGAAATCGTTAAACAATTGCAGTTGTGTTTTGATGCGTTTCAACGCATCTCATCAGACTATTTTTCCGTTGTAATAGACTATATATGTAATATATATATATATATATATTTGCATATAAATTAATATATATATATATATTGCCTATTTAATATATATATACACTCTATAAAATATATGTATATATATATATATCCTCTATATATATATATATATACATTCCGTTCCCATCTAAAAAGAAATCTCTCTATATATATATATATATATATATATATATATATATATATATATATAATCAATAATTTGGATAATGTATATTCATGTATTCAATGCCATGGCGTTTTAAATAATTTTAATAATATAAAATAAATATTCATTTTTTAAAAAAAAACTTAGCTTCACTAAAAAATCTCTTTCAAATACCTTCCGAAAGGTTGCCTTAATTTTTTATCCGACCTAAAAAACATTGTAATTATTTTTTTATGTCTATATATCTCATAAATCATATATAAATGCCCGTCAGTTGTTTAAGGAAAGACTACTATTATTTGAGCAGGGTGACAATGAAATTTTGTTTTTTAGTCGCCTAACCTGATTAGGTTTAAATAATCGACTAACCTGCCACTCATTAGAATGTCCTTTAAGAATGTTTCACCATGAAGTATTTCTTGGCGGGAAAGTCTCCTAAACTTTTGCTGCTTTGTAGCCTGTTCGATACTCACTCGGTTCACTTCACTTCGTTGCCTTGCACCAGACTATGGTACAACTGAAGGCTATCTCAGTGTGGCCTAATTTACAGCAAGCTAGCCAATAAATTGCGAGTTCGATCCTCCTGTGTGTCCTTAATGCTGTAGAAAATATACCAGGCATGGAGAAGCTTTTTCCGACCAGTGGGCGGCTTGAGATATGGCTTATCATAAGGCGGGTCATACGAATAACAAAAGGCCTGGGTATGACGATAAACTACATCCGACAGCAAGGCCTCTGATCGGAAGGTTTTGAGGAGCATAGAACTAACTCTTAGTTGCTGTTGTCCTTAGGCCCACTCAAATCCGGGGTGGGTAGCACCTGTTATTGTCCCAGCTATGGGTAAATAGTTAACGCCCAAGCTGGGGTCAAAACACAATAAAAAGTATGAAAATAAATTTTGATAGTAAAAAATACCAGCAATACATTTTCATAGTAAAATGTTACCAGGAATAGATTTTTGTAAAAGATAAAATA
>CAHIKZ030002287.1:10000-60000 GCA_903632075.3 Acanthosepion pharaonis | reverse complement strand
GCATTAGCAGAATTAGGTGAAGACCTGCGATTATTCGTAGGGCATGATGCCAAGATACGCTATTCCTCAGAGAACCGAAAAACGGAAAATTCAATAAACGTCAACTGGAACAGTAATTTCTCAATAGTAAGAAAAGTTTCGACCAACAAGCATTTTCTTAACGTATTAGCATTCAAGTTATAAATAAACTGTTTCTATCGTTGTTTTCTTCGTCATATCACGATTATTTCTTTCAGAAGATTCAAAGATTGTAGGCATGAAGAACTACTTGAAATATTACAAAATCTTGATTTACACTGAATAGATATTCGAGTAATCCGTAATCTCTACTACGAACTAACAGTTTGCATGCAAACAATTTTAGTGAATACACACAGACAGCAACGTAAGACAAGGATGTACTGATAAATCATCAGTTACCTCCCCTTAAGATCTAAGCGGCTTAAAAACCACCCTGTTAAATCTGTCAGTAGACGAGTAGTCAGAGTGAAGTGCAATAAAGCTTTGGTATAAATTTATTCCCTTAGTTCTGTTTTTACTACAAAGGAAACATTTACTAACCGGGTTTATTTAACCTATACAGCAAGATGAGTCAGAGAGCACTAAAATACCTATCAGGATTTATAATCGGCAAGCACAATCTTAACAACAAGAAATGCTGTTTTTTTATAATCATAACGAGCAATGTAAATTCAGAAAATCCTATACCCATCTTTCTTAGATTGTACCCAGAATCATTTGATAAGATAGGACACAAAAAGATACTTTAAATACTTGAACAGCTTGAGTAATCTGTATACGATACTGGGAATAAACAGTATGAATGTAGAGGGCAAGCAAGTTGAATGAAAACAAAAAATGAAAGCAGACTAAGACAATGGTATATTTACTAACCGGATTTATTTAAATATGAAATATGAAGAAATAACAGAAAAGCCAATGCACAATTGTTTTTTTTTAACCATCTCACTTCAAGCAATGAAATAAAACCATTAAAACGCGGGGTGGGGTCAGTAAGTGTGAAATAATATTAAAAAAAAAAAAAAAGAAGAAACATTATTGAGGAATGGCAATAGAAGAATAGGAATCCAGAAGACAGGTGATAGCGATTGAATTTCATTTTTTGAAGAGGCAGAACAGAGTTCCATTTATTTAACCTAAGATGAGTCAGAGAGAACCGGAAGAGGGGAAGAAGTGCGCTCTCACGGTGACGTCGGTACCCGGAAAATTCGGTAACGGAAAGTTCAGTTGTTTTTACAAGGTAGGAAAATTCGGTAACTATGAAATAAAAGTCGATTAAAAATTGATTTTAGGGCCGTCGTCCTGGGGTGGGAATTTAGGGGCTAAGCGCGTACCTTATATTTTTAAATAACTGAAAATCGTGGGGTCCAGATAAAACACCACCTCAAGAATACCAGGGCCGTACTTGCAGAAGCGGGGCTTAGGGGTCTACGCCTCCTTCCCAAAAGTATAATTAACTATGGATAAAATCTAGATAAAATCTAACTAAATGATATTAAAGCCGTGCTTTCTGGCGGAGGGTGCTAGAAACCCTCATACGTTTAAATAAGTATTAACTAAATCGGATAGATAGATAGATAGATAGATAGATAGATAGATAGATAGATAGATATGAAAAGGCTGACATAGATAGATAGATAGATAGATAGATAGATAGATAGATAGATAGATAGATAGATAGATATGAAAAGGCTGAAGCTGCTAGATAGATAGATATGAAAATAGTTGATATATATAGATAGATAGATAGATAGATAGATAGATAGATAGATTGAGATAGATAGATAGATAGATAAATAATGAGATAGATTGAGATAGATAGATAGATAGATAGATAGATAGATAGATAGATAGATAGATATTGAGATAGATAGATAGATAGATAGATAGATAGATAGATAGATAGATAGAAAATAGATAGATAGATAGATAGATAGATAGATAGATAGATAGATGAGATAGATTGAGATAGATAGATAGATAGATAGATAGATAGATAGATAGATAGATATGAAAAGAGATAGATAGATAGATAGATAGATAGATAGATAGATAGATAATGATAGATAATAGATAGGAGATGATTGAAATAGATAGATAGATAGATAGATAGATAGATAGATAGATAGATATTATAGATTGAAATGGATGGATAGATAGATAGATAGATAGATAGATAGATAGATAGATAGATAGATATGAAAAGGCTGAGCTGCTAGATAGATAGATAGATAGATAGATAGATAGATAGATAGATAGATAGATAGATAGATAGATATGAACAGAATGAGATAGATAATGAAAAAACTGAGATAGATAGTATTGGATTTATTATAAGGTAAAAAACACCGAAAAGAGTATCGTAGTACAAATAAATGTTTGTCATAATGTTGATGTAAGGCCAAAGCACACGATAAAGACAGACGACATGAGCCGAGTTTAACAGAAGAGAAATACGTTAAATTTATTGAACCCACAAAATAAAAGGAATTAAACAAATTAGGTGCTTTGTTTGCCAATAATGACTAATAATATGTATATACAAATAGAAAACAATGCAAATACAAGTGAAAAAATATGCCTTTTTCATAATAAAAGATATAGTAAAAATTTTACAAGTTTTACAATAGATTTATAAAATATGCTTCATGAGGTCCCCAGAATATAAAACGGCATTAAAACAAACATGGGAAATGATAAGATAGTATTTCTCTGAATGCTTTTCAAGTCGTAGGTACAATTGCCGCTAGAGACCTTTCTGTTTAACAGTGAATTCTCCTTAGATGAAGGAGAGACCGCGATTTTGCTTTCAATAGCGGTATCAAATTTCTTCTATATTGTTATTCTTGGCCGGGATGACCTGGATTCAATTAGCAGCTTAATTCGACCCCTGAAAAGAGTGACCTGACCTACCCCAGCAGATGATGATATTTACCCGAACCCACCACAGAGCAGGGTGTGGCACAAGGCCGGTTTAACTTGGGTTTTTCCGAGCCAGTAGGCCCGGGCAAAAATTCCCCGTAAACCTCGTAATAACGGGGTTGGGCTTCTCTACCTCCCCAGACAAGACTCTGCCCTTCGACATAGCCTTATCTGGGTTCCTCTCTGCTCGAAGGCAGTGAGTTCGACTAGCACTAAGGGCTTAGTTCGCGGCTAAGACCTAATGCTAACTTTCGGAGAAATAGACATTATATGCTCAATCAGCTTTAATTTCTTATAGATAGATAGATAGATAGATAGATAGATAGATAGATAGAAGTTCAAATTATTTTTCCATGAAGTTTCGTAGAAATTCGTTCGTCAGAGATAGATAGATAGATAGATAGATAGATAGATAGATAGATAGATAGATAGATAGAAGTTCAAATTATTTTTCCATGAAGTTTCGTAGAGGTTCGTTCGTCAGAGTAAGATAGATAGATAGATAGATAGATAGATAGATAGATAGATAGATTTTTCCCATTATTTCATCCTAAACTAGGCGATAAAGTCACTAAGACGCAAGGGTTTATCGGCGAGGAAGGACAATAAAAAGGACAGGATTCAGGAGAAAGAAAATGTCAGTTGACGCTGCCTTTAAATTTTCGAAGGCCTTAATTGACAGGATAGCAAGTCACCGGAGTTCCACAGGCGACACGTGCGAGAGAAGAAAGCCTTAGAATAGAACTTACGGTTGCATCTTGCAAGTTCAGCGTAGTAGCTTAAATTCATGTGGTCGAGATACTAAAGAGGAAAGTTCATTCGAATACTTGTCATGAAAATATTTATAGCAAAGATACAGGAAAGCTACATTATGGTGATGGGGAAGTGACTGAAGCCGAGATGCCAGGTCAGAACCGATAATTTTGCAGATTCTTCTTTGGATTTTGCCAAGAATCTCAAGATATATATCAGGAGCACCAGACCATAGGTGGCAGAATTATTCAATGCCCAGAGGAATGATAGATTTGGATTTGTTGCTTTGATTCGATTCATTTGTTTAACGGCATATCAATTCCTTCATGGGTCATTTAATGTTGAAATTTAATTTTCTTTGGTGCGTTGAAGTGATAAAAGCATGATATACGTTGTTCTACTTACACAATTGAATACATGGTAATTGATACTCTGCTTTCATGCCTATACATGTTTGTGTGGAGATGATTACTAGAGGCGGTGATATGTGTGTTTTATGTTGTAGTTTTATTGAAGTTATATTTTAGAATACATTTTGATATCTTTAAGAAATTATAGGATATTATATAGATTAATATCATGAAAGAGTTCTTTCATATTGGTTGTTTCGTTGGTTGATTTTATTTACCAGCATATCATAGTTACATCTTGCAAGTTCAGCGTACTAGCTTAAATTCATGTGGTCAACATACTAAATTTAATTATTAGAGGCAGTGTTATGTGTGTTTTATGTTGTAGTTTTATTGAAGTTATATTTCGGAATACAGTTTGATTTCTTTAAGAAATTGTAGGATATTATATGAATGTCATAAAAGAGTTCTTACATGTTGGTTGTTTTTTTTTTTTAGTCTCTATATATCAACCGATTTTATATTATTTAATGCCAAAATCTAAATATTTTTATATGTAATTTTATGCTTTCAACTACAAATATTTTGTACATAATTTTATACTTTCAAAGTAAAGGTATGTAAATATGGAACATTTATATAAGATATTAATGATACTAACTGAACAGCAATACTAAATCCGATATATACATACGATATATGTTATTCTGCTTTCACAATTGAATACATGGTAGATAATACTCAGCTTTTGTCCATATACATGTTTGTGTGGACATAATTACTAGAGGCGGTGATATGTGTGTTTTATGTTATAGTCTTGTTGAAGTTATATTTTGGAATACAGTTTGATTTCTTTAAGAAGTGTAGGATGTTATATAGACCAATGCCATGAAAGAGTTCTTTCATGTGGCTTGTTTGGTTCTTGATTTTGCTTAATCGCATATCAACACCTCTATGGGTCATTTTTTTACATATATAAATTCCTAGTATTTCGATTTCTTTAAGAAATCTCAGGATATTATATGGATTAATGTCATGAAAGATTTCTTCCATGTGGGTTGTTTAATTAGTTGGTTGATTTTCTTTAGTGGCATATCAACACCTCTATGGGTTATTTAATACCGAAACTATTAAAGAGAGAAGACAATAAACGAACAAAAATTAAGAAGACAGAATATAATGATTGACATTGCATTTAAATTTTTTCAGATCAAATTATCAATAAAAGCCACTAGGACGCAAGGGGTTACTGAGTGTTACAGAATATGAGAAAAAGTACTATTAAAGTGAGAGGACAATAAAAGAACAAGAATTAAGAAGACAGAATATAATGATTGACATTGCATTTAAATTTTTGAAGATCAAAGGCAATAAAAGACACCACTAGGACGCAAGGGGTTACTGAGTGTTAGAAATATGAGAAAAAAACTACTATTAAGGAGAGAAGACAATAAAAGAACAAGAATTAAGAAGACAGAAGATAACGATTGACATTGCATTTAAATTTTTTGAAGATCAAAGGCAATAAAGCCACTAAATCTCAAGGGGTTACTTTATGTTAGAAATATGAGAAAAACTACTATTAAGGAGAGAAGACAATAAAAGAACAAGAATTAAGAAGACAGAAGATAACGATTGACATTGCTTTTAAATTTTTAAGATCAAAGGCAATAAAGCCACTAGGACTTCGCAAGGGGTTACTTCATGTTAGAGAATATATAGAAAACTACTATTAAGGAGAGAAGACAATAAAAGAACAAGAATTAAGAAGACAGAATATAATGATTGACATTGCATTTAAATTTTTGAAGATCAAAGGCAATAAAGCCACTAGGACGCAAGGGGTTACTGAGTGTTAGAGAATATGAGAAAAACTACTATTAAGGAGAGAAGACAATAAAAGAACAAGAATTAAGAAGACAGAAAATAACAATTGACATTGCATTTAAATTTTTTTTCATGATGGTTGTTTAATTAGTTGGTTGGTTGATTTTCTTTAGCGGCATATCAACACCTCTATGGGTTATTTAAAACGAAACCTAAATAATTTTGAACGCGGTTGTATGCTTTCAACCGCGCCCCTCAAAACCTTTTATTGCTGCCGGATGTAGTTTATCGTCATACCCAGGACGCGACAAATCAACAAGTATCTATAATGTAGATATAAAGTGGGGGATCAATTCTATATTGCAATCAATATATAAACTGATCCCTAACTTTGTGGTCAGGGAAAGCAAAGCAAATATCCACTAACTGTAGCAAAGGATAATATATGGATTAATGTCATCAAAGAATTCGTGTTGGTTTTTTGGTAGGATTTTAAACCGATTTGGATTAAGTAGTTTTGTTGAAGTTCTATTTTGGAATGCTGATTTCTTTAAGAAATTGTTGGATATTATATGGATGAATATCAATAAAGATTTTTTCATATTAGTTGCTTGGGTGTATTTATACAGATTTCTATGAAGTACGCTTTCAATTTGTTTGTATATATTTAATGTTTTTGGCATATTTATAAACTGGATGTGATTCTTGTTTTAGAATATAAGAGTGGTTTAAAAATTTTTGCTTAGCGGCATATTAACACCTCTATGGGTTATTTAATGCTGAAATCTAAATATTTTGAACACAATTTTATAGTTTCAACTAAAGATAGAATGAATTGTTGGTCAATTTGCTATAAAATTTACTCTTGGTAATTCTACAATAAAATATATTGTTGGTCATTTTGCTATAAAATTTAGTCTTGGTAATTTTGCTATAAATATGTATTGTTGGTCGTTTTTTATATAAACTTGTATCGCTGGTATTTTTACTATCAAAATGTATTTTTATACTTATATAGTGTTTTGTTTTAGGGATTTACTATTTGCCTGTACCTGTGACCCTAACAGGTACTACCACTCCGTGTCAGGGTGAACCTAATGTTTGAATCAGCAATTAAGAAAAATTCTAATCAGAATCATTGCTTAATTTGGTAGTTTAACGTCACAAATTTCTTATTGAATTTGTCACGAAGAACTATAATCCCAGAAATATTAAATTTACCAAATATAATTTTTAATATGTATTTAAAATGGTAAGGATATATATATTTTCGGATATTTCGTATTGCTTCAATTGATTAATAAAAGTTGGAATAAATTGTTTTTTTTCCTTGAATACATTTTATATTATTACAAATTATCGTTTGGCACCTTTGTGCTATTAACAGCGAATTCAAATTCGTTCTTCAAAATAAAAATCCTTAAATCTTACATGGTTAAAAAAAAACGTTGTTAAGCGTAACTGTGTATGTGTGTGTGTTCATGTCTGTGTGTTTGTATGCGTGCGTGTTGGAGTTTCCAGGTTGGATGTCGACTTGAATATAAAACAGATAATTGTCGCATTCCTAAAATACTTTTTAAAAAATGATTCGGCATAACACTGGTATTTTTGTTCAAAAACTGATAAACTAAGTTTTCTCGCTTTACCTAATGTAGCATGTCAAAATAAGTGATATCATTTAGAAAATGTAATTTTATTTCCTGAAGTTAAATCAGGTGAGGATTTAAGAGCAGCATTAACATGATTATTCGAGAGGTTTCTATTATCGCGTTTGGATATTCGATACATTCATATCGTAAAATCCTTTCCAATGAATTCCTACAGTAAAATCATTTCCAATGCATTCCTATAATAAAATAATTTCCAATGCATTCCTATAGAAAACATATAGGAAGGATGCAAAGGGTTACTGAGTGTTAGAGAATATAAGAAAAACTACTATTAAGGAGAGAGGACAATAAAAGAACAAGAATTAAGAAGAGAAACGATAATGATTGACATTGCATTTAAATTTTTGAATATCAAAGGCAATAAAGCCACTAGGACGCAAGGAGTTACTGAGTGTTAGAGAATATGAGAAAAGCTACTATTAAGGAGAGAAGACAATAAAAGAACAAGAATTAAGAAGACAGAAGATAAAGATTGACATTGCATTTAAATTTTTGAAGATCAAAGGCAATAAAGCCACTAGGATGCAAGATGTCACTGAGTGTTAGAGAATATGAGAAAAACTACTATTAAGGAGAGAAGACAATAAAAGAACAAGAATTAAGAAGACAGAAGATAAAGATTGACATTGCATTTAAATTTTTGAAGATCAAAGGCAATAAAGCCACTAGGATGCAAGATGTCACTGAGTGTTAGAGAATATGGGAAAAACTACTATTAAGGAGAGAAGACAATAAAAGAACAAGAATTAAGAAGACAGAAGATAACGATTGATATTGCATTTAAATTTTGGAAGATCAAAGGCAATAAAGCCACTAGGACGCAAGGGGTTACTGAGTGTTAGAGAATATGAGAAAAACTACTATTAAGGAGAGAAGACAATAAAAGAACAAGAATTAAGAAGACAGAAGATAACGATTGACATTGCATTTAAATTTTTGAATATCAAAGGCAATAAAGTCACTAGGACGCAAGGAGGTTACTGAGTGTTAGAGAATATGAGAAAAACTACTATTAAGGAGAGAAGTCAATAAAAGAACAAGAATTAAGAAGACAGAAGATAACGACTGACATTGCATTTCAAATTTTTTTTTAATATCAAAGGCAATAAAAAAAACTAGGATGCAAGGGGTTACTGAGTGTTAGATAATATGAGAAAAAAAACTACTATTAATGAGAGAGGACAATAAAAGAACTGGAATTAAGAAGATAGAAGATAAAGATTGACATTGCATTTAAATTTTTGAAGATTAAAGGCAATAAAGCCACTAGGATGCAAGAGGTTACTGAGTGTTAGAGAATATGAGAAAAACTACTATTAAAGAGAGAAGTCAATAAAAGAACTAGAATTAAGAAGACAGAAGATAACAATTGGCATTGCATTTAAATTTTTGAGGGTTAAAGTTGACTGGGAAGCAAGAAGTCTGAGATAAACCCCACAAACGAGAAATGCGATGGCTGTTATAGAACTTACGATTAACTTTATCCATTTCAAATATAAAATAATGAGACCGCCAATTTAGTTCTTTCTTTTTCTATTTATGTGCCATTTCCCTTCAGGACGTAGGCGATCATGTCTCTCCGTATCCCTCTATCCCTTGCAGCTCTCAAAAATTTCCTTCCCTCTGCTTCCTCCGCCAGACCACGTTCTGTCATCCACCCGATCAAGCTCACCAGGTATGTTACGTAATGCTTTCCCTTGTCTCACCTTCCCTCTATTCGACCTGTGAGTATCAGATTCTCCAGGCCCTCCTTCATCATTATGTACCCCAGAAACTTCAGCTGCCTCTTCCCGGTGTTAAGTATAAGCCCGCTCTTTGTTTGCAACCTCTCTAAGATCGTATCGTTGCTCACAGGCTCGGTCAATAATATCACCAGCATCCTTCTATAGAAACACATCTCAGTCACCTCGTGTCTCTTCTTCGTCTTTGAGGAAATCGTCCAACATTCGCAGCCGTAATGAAGGACAGATGTCACGTAAAAGCTCAGTATTGTTTTTCGTTGTTACCAAAGATATCCTCTTGTCACGTAATACTCTGCCCAGCTTTTAGAATGCATCTTTGGCCACCCCGATAATTCTTCGGATATCAGCGTCGGACTTATGGTCCTCCTCTGTAAAAACGTTGACATAAAGTATAAATTCATAAATTTACAGTCCGTGAAACACTGTGAAATTCACAGCAAAGGTTAGGATATTAGTGTTACGGCAAATAATCAAAATAATGATAATTCCTCATCCCAGAGAGCTGCAGCAATTTCATAACAACAACGAAGATGAGGATCTTAGTCTGACTGTAAATAATGATAATTCTTCATCCCAGAAAGCCAAAACATTGTGATAATAACAACAAAGATGAGGATATTAGTCTGGCTGTAAATAAGGGACTTAATGATAATTCCTCATTCCAGAAAAAAAACGTTGATAATAATAAAATGATGATGACGATTTAGGCTGACTATAAATAATCTAAATAATGATAATTCTGCATCCCAGAAAGCCGAAACGGTGTGATAATAACAACAAAGATGAGGATATTAGTCTGGCTGTAAATAATGATAATTCCTCATCCCAGAAAGCCAAAACATTGTGATAATAACAACAAAGATGAGGATGTAAGTCTGACTGTAAATAATGGAAATAATGATAATTCATCATCCCAGAAAGCCAAAACATTGTGATAATAACAACAAAGATGAGGATATTAGTCTGGCTGTAAATAATGGAAATAATGATAATTCCTCATCCCAGAAAGCCAAAACATTGTGATAATAACAACAAAGATGAGGATATTAGTCTGACTGTAAATAATGGAAATAATGATAATTCCTCATCCCAGAAAGCCGAAACATTGTGATAATAACAACAAAGATGAGGATATTAGTCTGGCTGTAAATAATGGAAATAATGATAATTCCTCATACCAGAAAGGCAAAACATTGTGATAATAACAACAAAGATGAGGATATTAGTCTGAATGTAAATAATGATAATTCCTCATCCCAGAAATTCAGACAAACATTGTCAGATAATAACAACAAAGATGAGGATGTAAGTCTGACTGTAAATAATGGAAATAATGATAATTCATCATCCCAGAAAGCCAAAACATTGTGATAATAACAACAAAGATGAGGATATTAGTCTGGCTGTAAATAATGGAAATAATGTAAATTCCTCATCCCAGAAAGCCAAAACATTGAAAATAATAACAAAAAGATGAGGATATTAGTCTGAATGTAAATAATGGAAATAATGATAATTCCTCATCCCAGAAAAATGAAACATTGTGATAATAACAAAAAGATGAGGATATTAGTCTGGCTGTAAATAATGGAAATAATGATAATTCCTCATACCAGAAAGGCAAAACATTGTGATATAATAACAACAAAGATGAGGATATTAGTCTGGCTGTAAATAATGGAAATAATGATAATTCCTCATCCCAAAAGCCAAAACATTGTGATAATAACAACAAAGATGAGGATATTAGTCTGACTGTAAATAATGGAAATAATGATAATTCCTCATCCCAGAAAGCCAAAACATTGTGATAATAACAACAAAGATGAGGATATTAGTCTGACTGTAAATAATGGAAATAATGATAATTCCTCATCCCAGAAAGCCGAAACAAATGATAATAACAACAAAGATGAGGATATTAGTCTGGCTGTAAATAATGGAAATAATAATTCCTCATCCCAGAAAGCCAAAAAATTGTGATAATAACAAAAAAAATGAGGATATTAGTCTGACTGTAAATAATGGAAATAATGATAATTCCTCATTCCAGAAAGCCAAAACATTGTGATAATAACAACAAAGATGAGGATATTAGTCTGACTGTAAATAATGGAAATAATGATAATTCCTTCAGACAAAAGCCAAAACATTGTGATAATAACAACAAAGATGAATATATTAGTCTGGCTGTAAATAATGGAAATAATGATAATTCCTCATCCCAGAAAGCCGAAACGGTGATAATAACAACAAAGATGAGGATATTAGTCTGACTGTAAATAATGGAAATAATGATAATTCCAAAATTCATCCCAGAAAGCCAAAATATTGTGATAATAACAACAAAGATGAGGATATTAGTCTGACTGTAAATAATGGAAATAATGATAATTCCTCATCCCAGAAATCCAAAACATTGTGATAATAACAACAAAGATGATGATATTAATAGTCTGACTGTAAATAATGGAAATAATGATAATTCATCCCAGAAAAGCCAAAACAAATGTGATAATAACAACAAAGATGAGGATATTAGTCTGGAATAAATAATGGAAATAATGATAATTCCTCATCCCAAAAAGCCAAAACATTGTGATAATAACAACAAAGATGAGGATATTAGACTGACTGTAAATAATGGAAATAATGATAATTCCTCATCCCAGAAAGCCAAAACATTGTGATAATAACAAAAAGATGAGGATATTAGTCTGACTGTAAATAATGGAAATAATGATAATTCCTCATCCCAGAAAAAACCCAGAAACGGTGTGATAATAACAACAAAGATGAGGATATTAGTCTGAATGTAAATAATGGTAAATAATGATAATTCCTCATCCCAGAAAAGCCAAAACATTGTGATAATAACAACAAAGATGAGGATATTAGTCTGAATGTAAATAATGAAAACTTAATGATAATTCCTCATTCCAGAAAGCCAAAACAGAAGTGATAATAACAATAATGATGACGATATTAGGCTGACTATAAATAATCTAAATAATGATAATTCTTCATCCCAGAAAGAAAAAAACGGTAATAACAACAAAGATAATAACAACAAAGATGAGGATATTAGTCTGACTGTAAATAATGGAAATAATGATAATTCTTCATCCCAGAAAATCAAAACATTGTGATAATAACAACAAAGATGAGGATATTAGTCTGACTGTAAATAATGGAAATAATGATAATTCCTCATCCCAGAAAAAAAAAAAACATGTGATAATAACAACGAAGATGAGGATATTAGTCTGAATGTAAATAATGGTAATAATGATAATTCCTCATTCCAGAAAGCAAAAAACATTGTGATAATAACAACAAAGATGAGGATATTATAATATGGTAAATAATGGAAATAATGATAATTCCTCATCCCAGAAATTCAAAACATGACCATTCTTCATTGTGATAATAACAACAAAGATGAGGATATTAGTCTGAATGTAAATAATGGACTTAATGATAATTTTCTCATTCCAGAAAGCCAAAACGTTGTGATAATAACAAATAAAGATGACGATATTAGGCTGACTATAAATAATGGAAATAATGATAATTCCTCATCCCAGAAAAAGCCAAATTATTGTGATAATAACAACAAAGATGAGGATATTAGTCTGACTGTAAATAATGGAAATAATGATAATTCCTCATCCCAGAAAGCCAAAAAAATTGTGATAATAACAACAAAGATGAGGATATTAGTCTGAATGTAAATAATGTAAATAATGATAATTCCTCATCCCAGAAAAACGAAACATTGTGATAATAACAACAAAGATGAGGATATTAGTCTGACTGTAAATAATGGAAATACTGATAATTCCTCATCCCAGAAAGCCGAAAAGTTTTGATAATGACAACAAAGATGAGGATATTAGTCTGACTGTAAATAATGGAAATAATGATAATTCCTCATCCCAGAAAGCTAAAACATTGTGATAATAACAACAAAGATGAGGATATTAGTCTGACTGTAAATAATGGAAATAATGATAATTCCTCATCCCAGAAAGCCAAAACATTGTGATAATAACAACAAAGATGAGGATATTAGTCTGGCTGTAAATAATGGAAATAATGATAATTCCTCATCCCATTAAAAGCCAAAAACATTGTGATAATAACAACAAAGATGAGGATATTAGTCTGGCTGTAAATAAGGGACTTAATGATAATTCCTCATTCCAGAAATTCCAAAACGTTGTGATAATAACAATAAAATGACGATATTAGGCTGACTATAAATAATGGAAATAATGATAATTCCTCATCCCAGAAAGCCAAAAAGGATTGTGATAATAACAACAAAGATGAGGATATTAGTCTGACTGTAAATAATGGAAATAATGATAATTCCTCATCCCAGAAAGCCAAAACATTGTGATAATAACAACAAAGATGAGGATATTAGTCTGGCTGTAAATAATGGAAATAATGATAATTCCTCATCCCAGAAAGCCAAAACATTGTGATAATAACAACAAAGATGAGGATATTAGTCTGGCTGTAAATAAGGGACTTAATGATAATTCCTCATTCCAGAAAGCCAAAACGTTGTGATAATAACAATAATGATGACGATATTAGGCTGACTATAAATAATGGAAATAATGATAATTCCTCATCCCAGAAAGCCAAAACATTGTGATAATAACAACAAAGATGAGGATATTAGTCTGACTGTAAATAATGGAAATAATGATAATTCCTCATCCCAGAAAGCCAAAACATTGTGATAATAACAACAAAGATGAGGATATTAGTCTGGCTGTAAATAATGGAAATAATGATAATTCCTCATCCCAGAAAGCCAAAACATTGTGATAATAACAACAAAGATGAGGATATTAGTCTGACTGTAAATAATGGAAATAATGATAATTCCTCATCCCAGAAAGCCAAAAACATTGTGATAATAACAACAAAGATGAGGATATTAGTCTGACTGTAAATAATGGAAATAATGATAATTCCTCATCCCAGAAAGCCAAAACATTGTGATAATAACAACAAAGATGAGGATATTAGTCTGACTGTAAATAATGGAAATAATGATAATTCCTCATCCCAGAAAGCCAAAACATTGTGATAATAACAACAAAGATGAGGATATTAATCTGAATGTAAAGAATTTTAAAAAGCCTTTTTCGGAAACAAATGATTTTATTTTTTTTATTGATATATGCATATATATACGTAAGCGTAACTGTTCGAAAGCCGTCGATGGTTGTGCTAGCTTGAAATCACAAGCCATCGTGACCGAGGCTTTGGGCGTACTGCAACCTGGCAATCACGATAGATGATATTCTCCCCCGAAGCAAGTGTAACTAAGGCCCGCTGACTATAATTGCAGTATAAGAGCTCTAGGTGCCTGCAACAGGGATTCCCTAACCGTGTCAACATCGCTGTCTACTGTTATGCGTACACACGCTCTTTGTTACCTGTAAATATAGCGTACACACACACACACACACATATATATATATATATATATATATATATATATAAAAGGAAAAGGTCATAGTAATTCCAATGAGAGAATAATATTATATATCTGATTTATCTAGTTTATTATCATTATTTTGTAGTTGTATATTTTGTCTGCCTTTCTCTTAATATTGTAGATGAAATAATGAGAATATCAGAATTTTTAAAAAATTCTCTTTTTCTCTCTCTCTCTCTCTCTCTCTCTCTCTCTCTATATATATATATATATATATATATATATATATATATATATATATATAAGGAAAAGGTTATAGTAGTCCCAACAAGAGAAAAGTGTGCATATTAAAAAGAAGATAAAAACCGCAAACGTTTTTGGTTGTAATGTGGATTTTTTTAAAAATATATCATGCTTTATTTTCCATACTTTTGCTACACTTGTTTCCGGTCTCGCGTCCTTCATCAGGCAAAGAGTGGATATTTCTACATATTATTAAAAGGAATTAATTTCTCTTATGTTTTTCGATGTTAAATATTCTCGATATTAGACATTCTTTTTTGTGTGTTAGTGACCCAAATGTCTTTCTTGAACTGGCAGTGAAAGTATTCTGCTTGAAGCATAATAAAACAATTAAGACTGTTCGGAGAAAGGATGGGGAAGATATCTACATTCTTATCTTTTAATAACCCATGTGTGTTCTTAGATCTATTTCCATTTTTTGTATTTTTGTCAGCATGCGTACGCATACGTATATTCCCTCTCCATATACATATACTGTCTTACCATAAGGAATTAGTATACGCATATGTACACATACACACACACACATACATACACACTCATACGCCACACTTTCTATGTTGTGTAGGGTTCGCGTGCGCGTCCGTGAGCAGTTTTGTTTTTGTCAATATATGTATATATATATATCAGTACGCGCAAAAAGAAACTTATTTATAAGGAACATATATGTGACTTATTATAATTGATATAATATATATATATATATATATATATATAATAGATCTCTCCTCGCGGACGTAAAATGATGGTTCAGTACAATAAAGAGGCGCTCGACCTTTATGGACACACATGTGTCTCCCGATGCCTGCAGGTGTTTTGCAAATGGAACGGGTTTAATTGCCTCATGTTTCTGTGAGTGGACAGAACGGCCTGCTTTACTGCGTGCGACAAAGCCACAATGTCAGGTAAGGCTATCTCTAAGAGGAGAAGAATGCTGCCATTCTTCTTTAATATTTGCACGCAGTTGATCCCGATCTTCAAGTCAGCCTCACTCAAATCTTTGTATAGATGAGAAGCAGGACAGGCGCCCAGCTCCTTCGTTCTGACGCTTTCTATTCCCAGGAAGAAAAGGGGATGCTGCATAGCTTGAGATTGTATTTGAATTTGTCTTTGAAACGCAAGAGTGGCCTTTTAACTGACAAGATATAAGATGGCCAAAGATGATTTGTTTTGGAAGTCTGCTATCACTCATACGAGAAAGATATCCTACCCACCTGAGTTGGATTTTCATTAGGATGGCTTCAGTACCTGTCATGTTGCATTTAGTCAGAACTTTAATGTTTCTAATGTGATCACCCAGTTTTCTGTTGCAGATCGCACGTAGGCAATGCATGTGGATGGTATCAAATTGACTGATGTGTCGTCAGTCCAGAGTCCAAGATTCTGCACGATAAAGTAGGGGTGTTAGTACTACTGACTTGTACACACCAATTTTCACCTTAAACGAAACATCGAGACTATTTCAAAGCCTGTGATAAAGATTATTGAAGGCAGAATTAATCTTTTTAATCCTGCACTCAATTTCTTTGTCCATTTTAGCATCTTGGATACAATGGAGCCAAGATAGTTGAAAGAGACAGACTCAATTTGTTCGATCAATTGCCGTGTTTCCACGAGTGGAGAGCAAGGCCTGCTTTAATGTGAGTGAACAAACTAAAAGTCTGTGATTCGTGCATGCGGAGTGTGTCGTGCGTCCGGCGCATAATAATGATTTAAGTTTCTTTCCAATATAAAAATCTCTCTCTCTCTCTCTCTCTCTCTCTCTCTCTCTTTTCCACCTTTCTCTCTTTCTACTTTCTATTTTTTTTCATATATTCATATATATATATATATATATATATATATATATATATATATATATATATAATTATTTAAAAATATGATTCCAACACGCTACATAAGAGTTCTCATGTTTCAAAACAAGAGCCAAAACTTCAATATAATTATTTGAATTAAATTGAATTAAAGTACTAAGCTCCGTTCCATCTTCAAGCGAAATTTTTTTTGGAATAACTTATTTCTGAAATTTACGCGTCCTATTTTCTATATATTTTTCACATATATATATATATATATATATATATAATACTAAATGTGTGTGATTGGGTGCATGCTTGTGTTTCTTCCCATCTCTCTCTTTTTCACATCTCTCTTTTACCTCTCTCCCTCTCTTTTTCTGTCCGCCTCTCTCTCTCTCTTTCTATCTCTTTCTTTCCGCCTCTCTCTCTCTTTCCACATCTCTCTTTCTACTTCTCTCTTTCCACCTCTCTCTTTTTCTACTCCTCTCTTCCCACCCCTTTTCTTTCCAAATTCTCTCTCTCTCATAAAACTCACCTTTCTCTTTTTACTTTCTCTTTCCACTTCTCTCTCTTTCTACTTCACTCTTTCCACCTCTCTGTCATTGCGTGCGTGCTTGCGTGGTACGTCCGTCCGGCGCATAATGATTTAAGTTAATCTGATTTAAATGAATAAGATTTAAATATATGAGTTGTTTATACAATAAGTATTTTTATTTTAACTTTCTTCAAACAGACAATTTTTAATTAAAATATTTTAAGTTAAAGTCAAACACAATTTTTTTTTTTTGTTAATCTGATTTTTAAATATTTTAATAAGATTTAAAAATACGAGTTCTTTACAGTATTTTTATTTCAACTGTCATCATAGAGAATTTTTTAATTTTTGAAATATTTTATAAATCGCAACGTCAGTGACCCAACAGATCACAGGTAGTCTACTATATATATATATATATATATATATATATATATATATATATATATATATTCAGTTGTATGATTATGAGTTTGTGATCCTAGGTTTCACGCTGTTTGCCTGATGATCGCAAAAGCGTGAAAGTCAGTCACAAACTCCATACAACTGAATATATTAGCTTTTATCACTGATATTAATCACTTTCCAATAAGTACTGTGCATATAAAATAATATATATATATATATATATATATATATATATATATATATATATAAAACACACACTATTCTTTATATGGACCACTTTTTACGCATAAATATAGAATACCTTCAAACTATACAGCGAAACAGTCTGTCTGTGAATGACACATAAATACGACCCCCAAAAAATTAAATTCGGTCGAACACTTTAGAGAGAAAAGCACGAATTTGTAAAAGGTGACTGCTACTACTGATGCAAAAGCTCTTCAATGAATTGAGCACTCTGAGTCACTGGCGTGTTTATTCTAAAATACGTAATAATTCACCATCCTCTCTGCCGGGAGGTGATAGCTCAGGGGAAAAATCTTCGATTGATGCCAAGTCTGTTAGGTTTCTGTCCTGGCTTGAGGCAATCCGATATCTAGCCAATCTAATGACCTGTGATACAGCGAAACAGTCTGTCAATTTTGACACACCTATATATATATATATATATATATATATATATATATATATATATATATATATATATATATATCATATATATATATATATATATAATTATTTATTTAAAAATATGATTCCAACACGCTACATTTTGAAACATGAGACCTCTTATGTAGCGTGTTGGAATCATATTTTTAAATAAATAATTATATTTGTGTTTGCTTTTGTATCGAGGCACTATTTTTTTAAAATAATAACAAAAATACTAAAGAACTTTGGATTATTTAACTAACCAGTTCTTTTTCCTATTTTCAATATATTTTCATCTATATATATATATATATATATATATATATATATATATATATATATATATAAAAGTTAACATAGAAGTCAACACTTAGAGGCGACAGTCTGTTTCATGCTATATGCAATCGTCAGGCCACATATGCTGTTATTTTTCTCGGCTATTTATATATATACGGGTTAGTGATGCATTGTGGGTATTCTATTATGGCGGTTATTTTTACCGGAAGTCGCTTTGTTTATTTATTTGGGTCAAATTATATTGCTCGTTTTTTTTGTTTTTTTTTTTTTTCTTTATTTATTAACGTAGTAAAAATTTGTTTATATCACGTATTTAACAGTTTTGTCTTGGTTTGAGAATTTAATTAAAGCTATTTGTTCAATTTTGGGCTTGGTTGTTGTAGTTCATTCTAACTATTATTTTTTTGGCGGGAACAGTTTTTTAATTTGGGATTGGTTTGTCTATTTATTTACTTGGATGAATTTAGGTCAATTTATTTGTATATTTTCTCTTTTTGGTTTTCGGTTTTTAAGCAACATAGTATTTATTTTATTTTATTTTATTTATTTATTTTTTTCTGATGGAACAGAGCTTACTTTAACTCAATTTAATTCAAATAATTATATTGAAGTTTTCGGCTCTTGTTTTGAAACATGAGACCTCTTATGTCGCGAGTTGGAATCATATTTTTAAATAAATAATTATATTTATGCTCTACTTTTGTATCGAGCACTATTTTTTAAAAATAATAACTAAAATACTAAGTAACTTTGGATTATTTACCTAATCAGTTCCTTCCTTTTTTCTAGAGAGAGAGAGAGAGAGGATGTTCAGTTTTCAATGTTTTTCGGTGTATGAAGCTCCAGTATCTCAGTGATTAGAACCAAACAGTCAGATTAGCCGCGCTTATGATTTGATTATAATGGTGCAGAACCGACGCCACTTTTTGAAAGAGCCAAATGCAGAGAACTAGTATACATCATACCACAAGATCTCCAAACAACCATCCTCAAGTTTTGAATTCAGAACTGTGCTTCCTATTGACCGTTTGCCAATCAAGGCTAGAAGGCCTAATCTGCCCTGTTATTTATCCATAGCTGGGGGGAAACTATATATTCATACTTTTCCCAAAGGTATTAGCACAAACTCGAACACGACCCTCCGATTCCTCAATCCGAACCGCTATACATTAGCCAATATAATCTTTCCCTTGTCAATGCACTTAATGCGGAATATTAATAGATCGGGTATTATAAGTGAAAATGTAAAATCAAAATTCCGCCGATAA
This sequence comes from Acanthosepion pharaonis, assembly GCA_903632075.3. Taxonomy (NCBI): domain Eukaryota; kingdom Metazoa; phylum Mollusca; class Cephalopoda; order Sepiida; family Sepiidae; genus Acanthosepion; species Acanthosepion pharaonis. Next base: position 39,990 of record CAHIKZ030002287.1, on the reverse strand, counting down.
ATATATCTTATTTATACACCCACGCGTAATATTCGATCGATTAATATTCAGAGTTAAGTGCATTGACAAGGGAGATTATATAAAATAATGCACATTTTTTTGTGTGAAACAAACGGTTATTTGAGATAGTTACGTCCACCCAATCGCTTGATGCTTTGCATTTAGTCAGGAGCATTTTTTTAGGGGCGGGGAGCTTCATTGTTAGATGTTTCTGAATATTTCCCTTGTTCTCAATTAGATCAATCGGCCCAAAAATAGAAATCTACATTTTATGATCAATTAGCCATTCCATTTGTTCTTTTCATTTGGCATCGATTATATTCCAAGTCGTAACTCGAAACTTATACATTAAGGTTAGGGGCGGATCCTGTCCACCAAAACATTCAGATCATAGTTTCCAGACAATGATTATATCGACTCCCTTTTATCGGTATAAAGCTCTACCTAATGGTAAAAAAAAGGATTTTACGCAACAATTTTTTTCAACACATTCACTTCCTTGTTAATTCACTTAATTCGAAGGTGAATAGCAACCATTGAGATCGGATATTCTTTTTATATCCAGTGTTCCTTTTGAATGTGGGCGATCATGACTCTCCACGAATTCCTGTCATTTGTAGCTGTTAGCAATGTTTATCGCTTTTACTACCCCTTCAAATCCCTAGTTAGGCAGGTTACTTGCTGTTTTCCGCTGTCACTCTGCCTTTTAATATGTCCTGTGAGTGTCAAATTCTCCAAGACCTCTTTCTCTGTTATATGTCTTAGAAATTTCAACTGACTCTTTCTCATTTTGAGTCGTTCGATTCACACGCCTCCCAAGTCTTTTGAACAGGAGTAGAGGTTTATCCCGCGTTTTTCTAAATTCTACTTCAACTCTATACTTCTAACGTCTCTGATTAAACTCTGAAAGTTTATTTACTATTTATTTTTTATTATTAATTTTTTTCTACTGACTGAGAATAGGTTTGTCTATTGCCCGGTTCAGACTCCTCCCCAGGCTTTTGAACAGGAGGAGAGGTTTATCTCTTGTTTCCTGTTTAGGACTGGGTTTCTGGTTCCTTATAAATACTCTATTCTACTTCACTCCCAGTAACCATTTATGCCTTAGTGGCATTATTGCCTTGTTTCGAGTTTCTTTTTTAAAATTCATTTTACTTGCATTTGCCTTTAAGCTTTCTCACATTCTTTTTCGTTGCCCGCATCTTCGGCCCATGCTATTCTCAGCATATATAAGCATATTTCTGTTGGCTCAAATCGTAGCGTACCCTCTTATTACTAAGAAAACCCTTAAGATCCTCATACCATTTGTTATAACGTACCTTTGCGTGCAATCCTTTTCGAGGATGATAGACATGATAACGAAGAAAAGGAACAGTTTTTGTTGCGAAAATGAGAGTGGCACTCGACAGAGTGAAGCCGCGCATTTCCGAACTTGTCTCTGAAAGGCAACAGCAGGGTTTAGCATTGTTAGTTTAGTGTAGTTTTTCCTTCCACTTGTGCTGTTAGACGTCGCGGGGAGACACAGTCGTCTGTCCGCGGCAAGGCGAGTGGCTTGGAGGAGTGATATCTCGTAGACCCTGAGAGTGTCTGCCACTAAGTCGCTCGAGCGTCGTCTTGGTCCGCCGCTCGCTTTCCAACCAGAGTACCTGAAAGTGGGAGGCAAACATTGATTTCCAGTAAATATTATGTTTTTGGTTTTATGTGAAAGTGTTGTAGTGTCCTCCCTCTAAAGAGTCTATGTTAAACTCTACCGCCTACTATAAGATTAGTTGGAGAGAAGGCTTCGGGGAACAGTCGAATAGATTGTTCAACTGTCAAACTCTCTGCCTTGGCAGAGAGGAACTCGGACGAGTAGGGCAAAGTTTCGTCTGGGGAGGTAGTCAGTCCCTGAACCCGTCTAGGCGGGATCAAAGGGAATATTTTTGGCCAAGCCTACGGGCTCGGAGAAACCCACGTTAAACTCGGCCTTGTGCCACATACATTCCTTTTTGCGTGGGGGGACTGTTAAATATAACAGTCGAATAGATTGTTCATCTGTCAAACTCTCTGCCTCGAGCAGAGAGGAACGCGGACGAGGCTTTGCCGAAGGGCAAAGTTTTCGCCCGGGGAGGTAGACAGGCCCTGAACCCGTTTATGCAGGTTCTAAGGGAATATTTTTGGCCGGGCCTACGAGCTCGGAAAACCCACGCTAAACTCGGCCTTGTGCCATATACATCTCTCGTGGCGGGGACTGTTAAATATAACAGAATAGATTGGGCACTAGTTCATACGATAGACACTCACTAGTCGTGTAATACGCTTCTGGTGTACTTATTGTTTAATACACGATATATCTGCAAACCTGATTTTTGTTATTACTTAACCATTTACTTGGTCACAACAGAAAATCACGTTTTGTTGGTTTTGTTCTTTGAACAGAGTGATTCTGTGTGCAACTGATGCCTGATTCATTTGTTCACTCATAAAATATATACCTATGTTTTGAAGAAATCATATTTTATTTTTCCAACTACGAACGGTTCATTTAACACTCGAACGAAACTTGTGGGTTTCAGTACCTCCAACAAGGCTAAGGACCACTGGTCTATCATTTATTGCCGTATCAGGATTGATATTACAACGCTGTTCAATACTCTTTTCTTTGTTTCTAAGGAAATTATCCTTTTTCTTAGTACTGTTGCAGACCCGGTAGCGTGCAGTGCTGGTTTATTACAAAGTAGCCTTGTGCCAGACACCACTCTAAACTACCGAGTCCACAAACAATGTATAAAAAGAAAAATGCGTGAATGGTATGAATGAACAGTGAGAGGAAAGGGGTCAATCAACAAGTGCATAAATTATAAATATCAAAGAGATAGCCGGAATAAAATGACAAAGGCGTATGGATGTAAAACATGTGTAATTTTTTTATTAAATGGAAAAACAAGTAGGTATCTCGTGGTACGAGATCAGAGAAGATGTTCCGCGCCAAAATAGGAAAGCAAGATGAACAAGGGTTTTTATAAGGTTCTGGAAAAAGGAACTCGTTAACAGAGGTGTAGGAGCGCACAGATAGAAAGGAGTACTCACTGTGGATTTTTGGGCGTTGAAAGTGTATGTGATTTTGTGTTTTTTTTATCTTTTTTTTATGTCCAGGTTCAAAGTAGAGAGAAAGTTCAGTCGTCTCAGAGTTTGGTCAGGCCTTGAATTAACTGTTGAAAATTTTAACGTATTGCTGTGGACGTCTAGCCAAAAGGACGAAGAGTTATTTGCAGTTGGTCGCATCGTCTTGAAGAAGATTATTTACGACGAGCCAAAGGGAACGAAGAATATCTGTTCGTCAGTAAGATATCCCTGTCTGTATTTAAGATTGACTGACGAGGGATAAAAATAAGCCACTTGTTGAATACGAAGTTTTTCTCACGACTGTGTCGTGTGTCTCGAACGTCTTCTGGTCGAAAACGGAGAAGGTCTGACCTGCGGGCAGCTTCAAGACGAGAAGAAATCTTGGTACAGTGTGAGGTCGACATTATTAAAATAAGATATTCCGGCCCGCATATGGGTTAAGGGCACGGAATAAATGAGTTGCCCGTCTAGTTAGGTCGAAAGTCGGGAGGCAACTGGCTTGCAAATGCTGTTCGTTTGAGACGCCGAGAAACGCGCGGGAAAAAATTCAAAATCTGTTAGGCTGACTTCATCAGTAGGAGCTAGCGAAGTTCCCCCTCCAGATTACTGCTACGTCTAGCTGTGAGAGAGAGGAAGGGGTGCAAACGCGCGCACACACGCACGAGTGTGAAAGGAAGGGAGGAAAACTCGCGCGCGCGTAAAATATAGATGGAATTAATGTGTTAATTCCATAGTACTTTGCTTATTTTTTACAAAACATTTTTGTTCCAATATGCCTTCGGATTTTCCGTGTCATATTTTTTTAAAACACTTGCCAAATATGTTTTCATCATTTCATCCTAAGCAAGGTGAGGATGCCAATAAAACGCCAGGTGTTACTGTGAGTGAGAAAAAAAATGTAAAGTCTTCTTCTTCTCTTCTTCTAAGAAATATTATGATATATTTTAATGATAATAATAATAATCAAAATAAATAAGAAAAGGATAACAAAATAAAATTATAGGCAAATGTTGTTAAAAAAAAAACGTTTGAATAATACATGATGAGAAATAACTTTTTATGTCTTTTTCAGTATGCTACGTCTTAAATAAGTAGTTACTGTTGTGACTATGGTGATTCTTGGATGACCTCTGAACTTTTTGAAGTCATTCTTTTCAAAGTAAAACTTCATGGCTTTGTATCTGGGCATTCTGGATCCATTGTGTTTTCCGGCATTCGTATGTTATTTCTTGAACAGCAAACTCTATTACAGACACATGGTCTGATACTTTCCAACATCGATGTACAATATTCCTCCATTTATTCTTGACAACAAATCAATTTCCATAATGTTTGCATTTTGTCTCTAAACAAATCAACTGGTGTTCGTTTTTGCCGATGTTACACTTCAGACCAGCTCCATGTTTTCATTTTCAGTATGCTACGTCTTAAATAAGTAGTTACTGCGTAGCAGTGACTGAAGTAGCCACCCCTCCTCCGATACATGAGAACATTTATTTATTATTACACTGTAACCCGGATATAAGAGACCCTGATATAAGAGAAACCCGGATATAAGAGAGATTTTCTCTGGTCCCAAATTAGAGCCTGTGTTAATGTATACATATAGATCAAACCCGGATATAAGAGAAACCCGGATATAAGAGAAATTTTCTCTGGTCTCAAATTAGAGCCTGTGTTAATGTATATATAATAGATCAAACCCGGATATAAGAGAGATTTTCTCTGGTCCCAAATTAGAGCCTGTTAATGTATATATAATAGACCAAACCCGGATATAAGAGAAACCCGGATATAAGAGACTTCTTCTCCGGTCCCGACAACTCTCTTACATCCGGGTTACACTGTACTATTTTTCTTGTTAAAAATTATGAACCAATATAGAAAGTTAAATTTCAAAATATGTTTTCGTCCAAACAAAAATGTTACCTTTAGTCAATAAATAAGAAAATGATAAAAGAAGAAAATTATAGACAAATGTTTTTTTTTTTTAAAATAAAAATAAAAAAAAAACTTTGGATAATATGTGATCAGGAAGGAAATTGACAATATTGAATAGTCTGAGATAAAAACAAACATACATTACGACTCTTTCTACCAATCTCAAAAGTTACCACATTTATAAAAGAGAAATGTTACGCTTGAGTATTATAGGATTTTTTATTTTGGCAAAAAAAATCATGAGACAAAAAATAAATCAAACAAAAGATTGAGGTAAGTGGATTGGCAAAAGTACGCAGATGCAGGCATTAGGAAAGCTTAATTGAGAATACAAAGTTCGACTATAGTGTTCGACTATAGTCCCAGTAAACAGAAATAATTCTCTCAAAGAGGAGAGTAACGAAACAAGGGGAGACCACTCTTGATTATTTATAACAGTAAGATTTAATTTATATGAGCACACAACAAAGACAGACGACACGAAACGAGTTTCAAAAACAGACGCAAACAAAAAATGGAAGAATTACAATGCAAATGAAATATGCCTTTTTACACTATAAATTATAATATTGCATGAAAAGTTCCTCAGAATAGAAAACTACATAAAATGAAGAAAAAGAGAGAAAATCTTTCTCTGAATAGTTTTCAAAGAATTTTCGAAGGAAAGTTCGCAGTCACAGCGAAAAAAAATGAACAATGATAACAGCGGAAGTCGCTACTATATCAAGGAAAAAATCCTTGATATAGGAGCGACTTTCATGTTCTTTCCAATTCTCGTCTGGTGGTTGTCAAATTTCTTCTGTGTTTTTTTTTTTTTCTCGATCGGGGGAGCTGGGTTCGTCGACTCCGTAAATTAACCTCAACGCCCGACTTTTACAGGTAGGCACCAAATTCACTTCTCAGAATTTGGAGGAAAACCCTTTTATTAGTTTTGGGTGAAAAAAAAATGCACACATCTGTTTTCACACAAATCGAAATGTACCAAAAATATTTTCGAAATTCAAAAGTTAAACAAAAGCACAACAGAGTGTCTGGTTTCTCTCTGAAAGGCAAGCGATACAGGCCTAAGCAGATGAAATTTCTCATAATATAAAACAGGGTACGCTTAAAGTCATGCCTTCTCAGTACCAAGGAAGAAAGCTCATGAGAACAACTGCCATAAAAATATTTATACAAAAGACACAGTGAAATCACTCCACGTTAGTGGAAAACGAACTGAAGTGAAGATGACAGATTAGGACCGATGGAGATCCGTCGATATGAGATATACCATCCATTTTCTATTATAGCATGATATCTACACGTCCATTTTCTACTATAGCATGATATCTACACGTCCATTTTCTATTATAGTATGATATCTACACGTCCATTTTCTACTATAGCATGATATCTACACGTCCATTTTCTATTATAGTATGATATCTACCGTCCATTTTTTTTACTATAGCATGATATCTACACGTCCATTTTCTACTATAGTATGATATCTACCGTCCATTTTCTATTATACCATGATATCTACCGTCCATTTTCTACGATAGTATGATATCTACTATCCATTTTTCTACTATAGCATGATATCTACACGTCCATTTTCTACTATAGTATGATATCTACCGTCCATTTTTCTACTATATTATGATATCCACCGTCCATTTTTCTACTATAGTGTGATATCTACCATCCATTTTCTACTATAGTATGATATCTACCGTCCATTTTTCTACTATAGCATGATATCTACACGTCCATTTTCTACTATAGCATGATATCTACACGTCCATTTTCTACTATATTATGATATCCACCGTCCATTTTTCTACTATAGTGTGATATCTACCGTCCATTTTCTACTATAGTATGATATCTACCATCCATTTTCTATTATAGCATGATATCTACACGTCCATTTTCTACTATAGCATGACATCTACACGTCCATTTTCTACTATAGCATGATATCTACACGTCCATTTTCTATTATAGTATGATATCTACACGTCCATTTTCTACTATAGCATGATATCTACACGTCCATTTTCTATTATAGTATGATATCTACCGTCCATTTTTCTACTATAGCATGATATCTACACGTCCATTTTCTACTATAGTATGATATCTACCGTCCATTTTTCTATTATACCATGATATCTACCGTCCATTTTCTACGATAGTATGATATCTACCGTCCATTTTTCTACTATAGCATGATATCTACACGTCCATTTTCTACTATAGTATGATATCTACCGTCCATTTTTCTATTATACCATGATATCTACCGTCCATTTTCTACGATAGTATGATATCTATTGTCCATTTTTCTACTATAGCATGATATCTACACGTCCATTTTCTACTATAGTATGATATCTACCGTCCATTTTTCTACTATATTATGATATCCACCGTCCATTTTTCTACTATAGTGTGATATCTACCGTCCATTTTCTACTATAGTATGATATCTACCGTCCATTTTTCTACTATAGCATGATATCTACACGTCCATTTTCTACTATAGTATGATATCTACCGTCCATTTTTCTACTATAGCATGATATCTACACGTCCATTTTCTACTATAGTATGATATCTACCGTCCATTTTTCTACGATAGCATGATATCTACACGTCCATTTTCTACTATAGTATGATATCTACCGTCCATTTTTCTATTATAGCATGATATCTACACGTCCATTTTCTACTATCGTATGATATCTACCGTCCATTTTTCTACTATTGCATGATATCTACACGTCCATTTTCTACTATAGTATGATATCTACCGTCCATTTTTCTACTATAGCATGATATCTACACGTCCATTTTCTACTATAGTATGATATCTACCGTCCATTTTTCTATTATAACATATCTACACGTCCATTTTCTACTATAGTATGAAATCTACCGTCCATTTTTCTACTATAGTATGATATCTACCGTCCATTTTCTACTATAGTATGATATCTACCGTCCATTTTTCTGCTATAGCATGATATCTACAAGTCCATTTTCTGCTATAGTATGATATCTATCGTCCTTTTTCTATTATACTATGATATCTACCACCTGTTTTCTACTATAGTATGATATCTACACGTCCATTTTCTACTATAGTATGATATCTACCATCTATTTTCTACAATAATATAATATCTGACGTCTATGTTTTACTATGGTATGATATTTAGCGTCTATTTTGTACTTGACTGTGGAATCTACCATCCATTTTCTACTATAGTATTAGACCTACCAGCCATTCTCTGCTATTGCATGATATTTACTCTCCATTTTCTACTATTGTATGATATCTAGCGTCCATTTTCTACTATAGTATTATATTTACCAACTATTGGTAATGTGAAATATACTAGGTTTACGGTTAATGGCAGTGGACTGTGAACTGGTTATTCATTAAAATAATTTTAAAAATTTATACAAAAAAGTAAAAATCATCAAATAGCGATTTTAATGTTTGTAAGCTGATCTGATATCATTAAAAAAAACAGTAAACCTGTTATCTTTTTTTCCTGGGCATTTTCTAGCAATAATGAGTGCTTCGTCATTTACGGTAGGTTGCAAATGCCTCGGTAGACATCATACTATAGGAGTACCGATCCGTCTTTGTATTTTGTCAAGAATCTCGAGATATATAGCAGGATTACCATACCAGGTATGACAGCAATATTCAATACACGAACGAATAGCAGATTTATAAATATGAAAGGGTGATTCTAGAGCAAAAAAATTGTTTGGAACGACACAGTGAACCAAATTTCCTCGTAGCAGAGCTAGTCCTCTATTCCATATAAACACTCCATTTCATGTCAGTTGAAACCGTGAGACCAAGTAGGCGTAATGGGTTGCTCTTCTGGGGGTTAGCATCAGCCATACTGATGTAAAGCAAAAATGTTTGTCTCTGATTATTAAAGATAGCAGTTTCGTTTTGGAAGCGTTAAAATTTGCAGACCTTTTCTTATCCCAGCTAGAGATCATTTTGTCAGATTTTGATATTTCCAACTCATAGTTCTATCTTAGTCTGTTGCAAAAGATAGTCCTTTCTTCCCACTTTCCTTTACTCCTTTGTCTAGGACAGGGGGCGATTTTTGTCCGGGTCGCCAAATTTAACACCTTGACACTAATTATTTAATTAATTTGTGGAGAAAGTGGCAGAAAAATAACAGTTGGAGTTAATCAACTTACAATGCGAAGAATTTTTAAAATCAAAATGTAATTGCGAATCCACTGCTGACTTCTACAAGAAATATGTTTTGCCAAGCGGAAAAATATAAAAGCCAATTGAATGATGTGAAAATGATGGTATCATTATTTAGAAGTACATATGCTTGTGAAGAATTTTTTTCGAAAATGGAATATACCAAAAATTGTTTTTCAAACAAGGTTGGTTGATGACCACCTGGATGATGTTTTGTTCTTGTCATCGACAAATATTTCACCTGATTTTGAAGAAGTCATCGAGCTTTAAACAGAAACAAGTTTTTCATTAAATAATTTTCTATGTTTAACTGTATTTCATTTATAGTAAGGAATTTGCAGGGTTTTTTTTATTGTTAGTTGTTATCCTGTTATACCTGCTGTAAAATAAGAAAACTTGTTTAAATAATATAACATTAACTTCGTTATCTGTCTATATTTCAGAGTCAGTAAACTCAAGGAATCAGCACATATGCTAGGCCACAAAAATCTCCTGAGCCGACCAAGCATAGAAATAAATACAATATCGGAACCAGTAATAAGGAGTGCCAGAGAAAAGCAATGATAACAACAAATTTGCAATATGAGCACTGTTAAAAATGGTTGCTGAAGACATTAGGTTTATAATACCCAGAAATTCGTTCCAAGATGTCCTCAAGGACACTTGGCACAGTGGATAAAGGCGTTGGTTAGATCCAGTGACAGGACCCAAAGAGTGTGAGTTCAATACCCAGTTAAGGCATTGGAGAACTTTCAGGGGGAAATTAACAGGTGATAACTGACATCCATCAAACATGGCACGAAATTTTTCGAAATTTCAACCACCTGAAGAAGGCCGGAGCGTACAACGGCCGAAACGTTGTGATAAATACGGCGACAAAGATGAGGACAATAGTCCGAATAATGTAAATAATTAACTTCGTTGTTTTTTGTTTAAACCTCCAAAACAAGACGGTCTTCTGGACGTAACGGTCTGGAGTGGAGGATAATTCATTATAGTAAATTTGATAAAATGGCCGTCCTCCGAGACACTTCATAGCTTTCTGGCCTTCTCATTCCAAAAAGTTGCTGACCCCTGGTGTAGGGGGTTCATGCAATTTTCTTTCTATATCTGCTATCAACACGTTATGCTTATCGCTAATAAATCCTAGTAGGACTTCTCGTTCTTTTAGGAATATATCTATGTAAATGTTGGATAAGTCCGGCGAGAAAACCCATCCTTGTCTTACGCACCTTTCTATTTTTATACATTTATTCATTTGGGAAGGTTGTTTGCTCGTCGTCTAAGTTCTACGATTCCCATGCGATCACCGAAGTTAAGCAACGTCGAGCCTGGTCAATACTTAGATGGGTGATAGCTTGGAGACACCACACTTTCATGTGCAGGTGGTGTAATGGATAATGGCTCGGATTTTTAAATCGGAAAACCGCGTTCCAATTTCCGTTGGGTTCGTTATATTCACTTACGTACAAATACCCTTACGGAATTTAAATTACTTAATTAACCCATAGATGGAGGAGAAGAGGTGGATTCTATGAATCCACCTCTTCTCCTCCATCTATGGGTTAATTAAATTAGTAAGATTTGTTTCACTATATCATTATATCTTCAAAAAAGAAATTCTTACAATTTAATCTAAACAATATTTTCTGGCTTTAAATAACCTGCAAAGGGTTGATAATTCATAAATATGAATCAATCAAATATAAGTTCTGAATTATCCTAATATATTTACCAAATAGTTTTTTCCCGTGTTGACAATTTATTCTCTTGAAAATTCGATTTCCAAACTCCAACTCAGCAATTCTACAATTGAAGTATATTCATAGAGATGCTTGCTACAATTGCAAGTGGCCATTTTTAACACTGCCATCGCACACAACTGTATAGGTCCCAATATTAAACACCTCCTTGTGTTAAATTTTATCATCGGTTATTTCTCTTGGAAAGGAAACGAAATTTTTTTCCACATTTTTTCCTCTTGCAGACGAGACTATAACCGCTTTGAATGCCTTCCTGCTCAGCTCCAAGCAGGAAATTGGCATCAGATTTCTTGAAATAAATTTCACACCAAACACCTACAAACTAAATTTTAGACGTTTAAATGTAATTTGATATTTCCTCTATCTCTTTCCTGAGACTGAAAGCATATGTAAACAATAAATTAATTTTTCTCAATAATAATATCATTCTCCAGTCAAAGCATTAATTTTTAAACTGCTAAGATTAAATATGGCGACGAGATCTGGGAAAGCCAGACGAGACTATAACTCTGGACTATAAAAACCGTTTTTAGTCATATTCGATGCAAATATACATTGAATCAGTAGTAAATACGATTTCAAGAATTATGAATATTTTCTGATATTCCATCAATTCCATGAAAACAATCCCGAGTGCCAAACAATCATATTAAGGAGATTTACTTAATCCGGTTTTAGCTTCTCTTATTGTCCCATGTTTTGTTGAGGGTGAGGTGGCTGTTGGGAAAACTCTTGAAAATTGTTTTAATGAAATATTAATCGGTTTATCGGTTTTCTCATAAGTGTTCAAATCGACGGTCAGGAATGAACACAGCGACTAACATGAAAACCAAAGACCAATTATTATATAAAATATACAGCGTAATTATATTTAAGTTGAAAATTCTCTCCTTCTGTTAGAACTTAATGTAAATGGATTCTAACATTTTCAAATGTAAATAATTCAGAAATTATTTCTTCGTTTTTGGGGGTTTTATTTCTAATGAATCATCTCGAAGAATAATCTTTCGCAGCATTTTTTGCTTCTTAGTAATTCTGGCCATTCTGTGAAACTGTTGTCTATCGTTATCGAAATTTTATTTTAGATTTTATTTCTGACACCACTTTGAGATTCAACACCAAATAGGCAAGAATGAAAATGTTTGGTCTCTTCTTCTTTTTGCTTTTAATCAAAGTTACAAAACTCTCAAAACTGCTTGAGACATTTGTGTTGTAGACGGAGATGGCTTCATTACCCACAGATTATCCTAGAAACGCTTTTCTCGTTTCAAAGCGGGAAAGTTCGAACTCACAGTCTCTCCGCGTTCTGGTCAACCTGTTCAGTTAGATGAGAACCAATTGCAGGAACTGATTTAGAAAAGAACCGCACCAGACTCCCAGGGAATTGGCTCAGAAGATGGCAAGCTCTCATTATTAATGTTTCTTTTCCTAATTCTTCCACATCAACTAAACCATTTGTGTCTTAGTGGCTTTACTGCCTAACTTGGGGGTGCTACTGATTAAAAAAACTTTTAAATAACCGTTTGGTTTGGTTTGGTTTGGTTTGGTTTACGGCATATCAAGCCATTGGTTTATTTAATGCCGAAATTTAATTTTCTTAGGAGCATTAGTAAATTCTTTCACAAATTTTTATCACGCCCAAACACTATTGTCTCGACTGTTGATTAGTTGTCCTATGCTCATTGTCTGTGATGGACATTACTACAAGGAAGCATACGAAAATTGTAACACTGAACGAATACACTGGCAAGCCTTACCACTGAGCAAAACAAAGTACTTTAGACTGGATCAAAAACTCTCCTGATTTAAATCCAATCGAGAATCTGTGGTCAATCTGCAAGGAAGGACATCGTGGAATGGAGATACGAAGTACTAATATGTGCACTTGGGCTTGTTTCATTGGGAAAATACGAAAAAAACGTCAATAATAACGGAATTATTCGTTTTGTTGCAGTTAATTTGCACAAGGCTGTAGATAGATAATGAATAGGCAGAGATAGATAGATAGATAGATAGATAGATAGATAGATAGATAGATATGAACAGACTGAGATAGATAGATAATAAATAGGCTGAGATAGATAGATAGATAGATAGATAGATAGATAGATAGATAGATAGATACGAACAGTCATAGATAGACATAGATAGATATGAACAGACTAAGATAGATAGATAGATAGATAGATAGATAGATAGATAGATAGATAGATAGATAGATAGATATGAACAGACTGAGATAGATAGATAGATAGATATGAACAGGCTGACATAGATAGACTGACCCGGAAACTCTCCTGATTTAAATCCAATCGAGAATCTGTGGTCAATCTGCAAGGAAGGACTTCGTGGAATGCACCTCGGAAGTACTAACACTTGGGCTTGTTTCATTGAGAAAATACGAAGAAAAGTCAATAATAACAGAATTATTCGTTTTGTTTCAATTAATTTGCACAAAGGTGTACTTAAGTACACGCTCCGGTCGGATATTTTTTTTTTTATAAGATTTCTTGAATATTCAGGCCTGTATTTAATCAATAAACGTAGATTCTACTTAAATACGAATATTCACAATGAATAATGTTAAAATTATAAAAATCCATTACTTGTTTAGAATATTTTTCGTACTTAGGTGTTTTAAGTAAAGAGTTTCTGCAACTATTTATCGATTCTCTTACCGATCGATGTGACGAGAAAATGCATCGCCCGGAGTCAAAACTGATTTTCAATTTAACTAAATTCTAAAAATTGCGCAAACAATTTTCGATTACAAAGTCGCTTTCTTGTAAACATGGCCGAAGACCTCATAAAAATTGAAATAATTGCTTTTAATATAGGGCAATTAAAACATTCCAAAAGAAAATTAGAAATTAAGAATAATTTTTCATTGCAATTTTTTTTATTCCATACAAGAAAATATTTATTTATTTTTCACTGCCTCTCCTTGATTAGAAATATGTCTACAACAAAATCATTACATTGCTTCTCATTATTCTATAACATTTTTACACTTCTGTCATCATTATTGTTGTTTTAAAAGTAACTTCAGCCTTCCTATATTGTATGAAGTTGTTAAAAATAAATATTTCCATTATTCCATATAGTTGGAAAATCCTTTCTATATGTATGTATTATGCTTATATACATTATTTACATTATTCGGACTATTTGCAATTTCGCGCCGAACCCTTTATTTCGTCCACACGGGTAGAAAGTTCTAGTTCCACGTGCTATGCCTCTTCTGGATGTCTCAGTTATTTCCCTTTAATTCAACAATTTTTCTTTGGTTTACGACTGCTGTAGCCTGGTATTGAACCCACAACTCTTTGGGTCTAGTCACTGGATCTAACCAACGTCTTTATCCACTGGGGCATGTGTCTGTGTGGCATCTGAAAGAGGCATGGCACCTGGAACTAGAACAATCTACCACGGTAGACGAAATAAAGGGTTCGGTTCGAAATTTCACTCACCTGAAGAAGGCCGGAGCATACAACGGCCGAAACATTGTGAATATCGCAATAAAAATGAGATTGTCTGAATAATTTAAATAATGTAAATATTTGTAAGATCTTCGTATTTTTTGTTTTTAACACAACGTTTCGGTCGATATGTTCTTCAACCTGCCGATATAATGTGTAATGGAATTGCAAGGGAATTATTTCATACATCTAAGAATTATAAGGTAATTATTCCATATTTCTATAGAAGTTCTGACAACTCTTTGGCTGATATATTCTTCGGGCTTCCTAGTGATTCCGTGGTTAAAATGTGACGTCAGGACTAACCCCAACCGATAAGAACTACTTGATGGATTTTATTGATAAGAGATGCAATCTCTCTCTCTCTCTCTCTCTCTCTCTCTCTCTCTCTCTCTCTCTCTCTCTCAAAAGTGCCTTTATATTTTGCTGGAGTTAGTAGTAACGGGCGTCAAGTTCTGCTGCTGCTGCTAAATCTCATGATATGACCCCGTTGACCTCAGGTGAGCCACCTTGTCCCTCCAGCTCTGATGATCTTGGCAGAGCGCCAGAACATTATCCAGCGCCACGATTGGTTTGCCGTGAAGTCGTCTCCAGTTTGCAGATGGCGAGTTCAACTGGTAGACCACTTTGGCAGGGTGGTCATCCGGTCGTCGCAAGGTGTGACCGTATCAGCGAACACGTCACAGGGACGCCACGTCAACAAATCTATATGCGACTTCCACAGCCTGGTCATATTTCATAGTCCTGAAAAGGGATTCTAACTCTTGTACATTCTGAAGGTACGAAGACTTTATACACAAACCATAAATCTACATTTCTTTCTAGTTCTTTTAGTTCATAAAAATGCTTTCTGCTTCATACACCAAAATGATTTGGTTTTCTTATGTTGTAGAGTCGGACTCAGGGTACTTCCTGTACTTCCCTACTACAGTGAAAATGGACTGTTCCTGTTTATAAATATGGCACGATTTGAGTAGTATTTGCTTTACTCAAGTCTTTCCTTTCTATGTATGAGTAAATATTCTTCTTTGTTTTCCCTACTGTTGTAACATCCCTACGGACGATAATGGGTATGTCCCCATTCACATAAATACAATAGTAAATACTGTATGTTGGTCTGCAGTTTTAGTTTCGTCTCCAGCTGTGATGGTCAAACTCTTTGCCTCTGGGCAGAGAGGATCCCCAGACAAGGCTATGTTGAAGGGCAGTCTAGTTTCAAGAAACAGCTACCCGACCCCGTTTTATGCAGGGTCTACGGGGAATTTTTGGCCGAGCTTACGGGCTCGTATACCCCACATTAAATTCGGCCACATCTGACCGCGAGGGGGGCTGTTGGTAGAAATCTTGCAGCTGGAGGTACATCTTCAGCTGTGCTGGTCAAACTTTTTGCCTCTGGACAGAGAGGATCTCCAGACGAGGCTATGTCGAAGAGCAGACTCTCGTCTCCGGAAACAGCTACCAGACCCCGTTTTATACTATTTCAATGAAATCAGATAGTTTCTTTTTGTTTTTTTAACTCTCTTTTATTTCTGTTCATCACGTTTAATATATATTACGTGTATATATTTCTAATTTTGCCATTTTTTAATATTTTTTCATAATTTTCATTCCATTTCAGGATCGTATTAATAAGGAATACACAAGAAGGTATTTTTGCCGTCAACGCACTGGATTTATTTGCATGGGGTTTCAGAAAAACAAATGATTATTGGCAAAGTATCAATTAGCTAAGCTTAAAGGACGCATTCAGGTAACATTGCAGGAGGAGATAACTCCTGAAAAGCTTCAAAATGTGTTTCGCAAGGCTTAAGAAAGATCTGAAATTTACAGGGATATAGACGGAATATATGTCGATAATTTTCAATAAAGTTTTCACATAACATTTATAAATCTATTTGTTTTGTATCATAATTAAGTAATAAAAATAGAATTATGTCATTTTTTTTTATTTGCTTGATATTATTGAAATAATTAATTCTGGGACTCCATGTGTTGACATTTCTGTGGATATGTGGGTTTCGAACCATTTTTTCTTTTATTTCGAACTCATAAATATATCTAAAGAAAAGCCCGTTAAATAAAACAAATAATTTATTAAAACAATGCTAATGATCTAGAAATCTCCGGCTCAATTGTGGAGACCCATGAACACTAACGTCCTGAAGGGACACGGGATACGGAAGAAAAGAAATTCAAAAGCCACCAATTTAATCACTATTATTATGTAATGCGTACATTCAGTCAGACTAAAGTTATATGCATTCTATAGAGAAGAATGGTAATTTGTGGAGAGACATGATCGCCAATGTCCTGAAGGGTCACGGCACAAAGAAAAAGAATGAGCTTGAGTAAATGGATGGTGAAACAAGATTTAGGAGAGATAACCAAAAGACAAAATTTATTAAGAGCTACAAAGGATAGGAAATTGTGGAGAGCCATGATCGGCAACGTCATGAAGAGACACGAGACATATAAGAAGAAGAAGAATGAGATTGATTAAATGGATGGCGCGAAAAGGTTTAGGGGAGATAACAAAAAGATAAAATTTATAAATTGGTACAAAAGGCAGGAAATTGTGGAGAGCCATGATCGCTAATCTCCTGATATGGAAGAAGAAGAATGAGCTTGAGTAAATGGATGGCGGGAAAAAGGTTTAGTAGAGATAGCAATAAGACAAAATTTATTAAGAGCTACAAAGGACAGGAAGTTGTGGAGAGCCACCATCGCCAACGTCCTGGACGGTCACGACACATTGAAAAAGAAGAATGAGATTGATTTAATGGTTGGCGGTAAAAGCTTTAGGAGAGATAACCAAAAGACAAAATTTATTAAGAGCTACAAAAGACAGGAAATTGTGGAGAGCCATGATCGCCAACGTCTTGAGGATCATAGCACATAGAAGAAGAAAAATGTTGACTTTCAAGAAGAATGACCATACGCCGCATCTGAACATATTTTATGGAATTACGTTTAAAGGCTGAAATCTATTTGACAGCAAACAGCTGATAAGGACAATTTTCTCATCATATTATTTAATGTTTTGTTGCTTGTAACAGAACGCATTACTCAAAATGTCTTCTCGGCTTTCCCGATTTGTGTGATGTTATCAGAAATAAATATTGTCATTGTCTATAACTTTAAAAAGAATCTTGGCCATTCCAAGGTTTCTGCAGACAATCTAAATCCTTTCTTTTTTTTTTAGTTGGAGCGATATTTTGGAATAGTACTTCGTCAATATTTAATATTTATTCATTCAAAATCGTTTGGCTGCAAGGAAAGTAAATAGATTTGCCAAACATTTTGTCTGTGCAATAAATCTAACTTCAATGTTCTCCCGAATGTCTCACTTCTCCATCATTAATATGTTTATATTTGTTTTGATTCTAACTAATTAAATATAGGTTGCCTCTTTCTATATATATATATATATATATATATATATATATATATTGTGTGTATGTATTTAGGCAGCATTTTTTCATTGATACATGTTTCATTAAATAATATAGACAAGTGTTTTCTATTCTATGTAAATTCTTTTCATATCGTCTGATAAGCTTAATAACATTATCATTAAACGAAGAAAGAAAATCACAATATTGATACATATTTTTTAATCCTATCTAAGCTTTCGGCTTACATAAGCCATTATCAAACATGTGAATTACTGTACAATATATTAACAGTTAACAGTTAAAACTTAACTTGAACAAAATAAACTATGGAATCTCTACAAATATTCTTAAATGTCTATAATTGGTAACAGAATCCATTGGTTTATACCAACGACTTCCCATATTTAATACTTCTGGTTTTCACTTTCGCGTGGTCATGTGCGACGTCATGAGCTGCGGTGCGATTTTCGCTTCTAGCGTCTTATATACACGTGTTTATCATTGCTTGGAAATCTTTCATGTAAACAGAAACAGACTATCATAACCCTAACCCTAACCCTGTCCGTGTATTGCTTAATATATTGTAATGTAATCATTATATATATATATATATATATATATATATATATATATATATATTAACTGATTGAAAAATATGGTTCCATCGTTACATAGGAATTACCATGTTTCAAAAAACAGAAACTAAAAACTTCAAATTCAATTATATAATTAAATTAAAAACATTAGTTCTGTTTCATCTTCAAGCGAATTTTGTAATGAAACAGAACTAATGCTTCATAATACAATTCAATTTATTTACAGAATGTTGGATATTGTTTCTAGTCGCGAATTCCCTTCACCCGCGTCTCCCCCACCAAAAAAAAGCATGTTTCACGGTCACAAAAATCTAGGTCTGCCACTGTTTATTTTTTTATCTAAACCTGCTTTCACATATGTTGTGGCCTTGTTGGGGGCAGAAATAAAGACACAAAAGAGGAACTGAGTTAAACAAATATATTAACAGAAACAGTAATACAAACATATAAGAACGAGATCGTTACAGCAAGAATGTTCGGTCCGACTGTCAGAGCTGACTGCTGGAAACTTCCCTCTCCAAAAGGCAGTAACTGCTCCTATTTATAGCTGGGAGAGTTCATGTATAAATAAGTTATATATATATATATCATAGATAGATAGATATATATATAGATAGATAGATAGATTGTGCTGTGGCCTTGTTAGGGCCAGAAATAAAGACGCAAGAGAGGTATTGAGTAAAACAAATATATTAACAGAAACAGTAATACAAACGAGAGTGTTACAGCAAGAATTTTTAATCCGAAATGTCAGAGTTTACTGCTCAAATTTCCACTCCAAAAATTTTTTAACTGCTCCTATTTATAGCTGGAGAGTCCATGCGTGGTGAAAATTACCATGATAGATAGATAGATAGATAGGTATCTAGATAGATAGATAGATAGATAGATAAATAGATAGTGCTGTGGCCTTGTTAGGAAATTGGGTAAGACACAAGAGAGGTATTGAGTAAAACAAATATATTTTTTCAGAAACAGTAATATAAACATATACAAACGAGAGTGTTATTAATACAGCAAAATTTAATTTGAACTGTCAGAGCTGACTGCTTAAACTTCCACTAAATATAAGAGGCAGTACCTTCTCATTGTTTATAGCTAGAAGAGTCCATGTTTTTTCTGGGAACCCCTGGGTAAATTACCATAACAACATATCTCTTTTTTTCCTTTTTTTTTATCGTGAGCGTTCAATCCCTCCTTAAGCCTTTTCGGTCGGGCTAACAGTCTCGGCCAACATGAAGTCGGTTTACTATATCGGGCAAGACAATTTTTCTCTCCAGAAACTATCTTACATGTCTATGAGTCTACCATTCGTCCATTCTTAAAATATTGCTGCCACATATGGCCCGATGCCCCTGCTGTTTATCTTCAGCTCCTTGGTAACATCCAAAGAAGAATCAGCAATATTATTGGTCCTGATCTGTCGGCTCGGCTTCAGTAACATACCCACTGTCGCAAGATTACCTTTCTATGTCTTATCTACAAATACTTTCATGGAAATTGTTCGGACGAACTCTTCTCTATGCTACCAAGAGTATTTGAATTTAAGCGTAGTACTAGACTGGCATCGAGATCTCATCTATTTACAGATGAGCTAGATAGATTTAGCCGTAAATTCTATGCTAACATTTTCTTTTCTTACACTCCCCGTTCATTGAACTTCCTCCGACGTCATGTTTTCCAGCCAACGTTAATGTGCAAATATTTAAATGCAGTGTCAATCGCTATCTACTGTCCTCTTGATTACTCTTTCCTCTTCCCGCTCATTATTAATGTTTCTGTTCCTAATTCTTCCACACCTAGTTTGAACTCTTAGTGGCTTTACTGCCTTGCTAAATAATTTGAACTCCCTTCCAGCTCAATGTTTTTTTTCACTTTAATTTAATTTAAAATATTTAAATGCAATGTCAATCGCCATCTTCTGTCCTCCTGATTACTTTTTCCTCTTCCTTTCATTATTAATGTTTCTGTTCCTAATTCTTCCACACCCAGTAACCCCTTGTGTCTTAGTGGCTTTACTGCCTTGTTTGTGAACCAAAGTAGTAAATAAAGCTCAATGTTTTACAGCCAACTTTAATCTTCAAATATTTAAATGCAATGTCAATCGCTATCTACTTGTCCTCCTGATTAAACCAGGAAAAAAAAATCTTCCCTCATTTAAATGTTTTTGTTCATAATTCTTTTAAAGAACAGAACCCCTTGTGTCTTAGTTGCTTTACTGCCTTGCTTGTTCAACTCCTTCCAGCTCCATGTTTTATTTTAATGGGAACTTAATCTTCAAATATTTAAATGAAAATATCAATCTGTATCTTACTGTCCTCCTGATTACTCTTTCTTCTTCCCAGGATTAAATTATTAATGGATCTGTTCCTAAAGATTTCCACAAAACCATTAACCCCTTTGCTTAGTGGCTTTAATTAAAAACATTGTGGAACTCCTTCCAGCTCCATGCTTTTAAAACTTTAATCTTCAAATATTTAAATGCAATTTCAATCGGTATCTAATTATGATCAAGATGATTATTTAGGAAAAGATTCCCGCTCATTTATTAATGTTTCTGTTCCTTAAAAACCACCCAGTAAATACTTGGGATCTTATGGGTTTTACCGCAATCCAATCAATTGCATAGGCGATACCGATTTTTAAAAATCCAGAGTAAGTTACGTTTCATTAATAACTACGGACTACAAAGGATAGGAAGTTGTGAAGAGCCGTGATCACCGATGTATTGAAGGGACATGGCACATAGAAGATGATAAACGTCTACGCGTTGGAACTCTCCGCTAAAAGGAGTTCATTTATTTCTGCATGGTTTCATGCCAGACCAAACTGTAGGTGTCTTTGTCTATAATATCATGAAGCCTTCGTAAGCCGCTCTTCTCAGACCTTTCTCCTAACCAATACATTATTCACCGCGGAATAAATAATACCTATTGCTGTAGTGTGGCCAGAGCAGTCAGCAAACAATACAATGTTAGAATGTGATTGATTTATTTCTTACGGGCAGGTGAACAAATAATTTAAAGCGATAGAAGTTGGTTGAATTGTTGATCTTCAGATTGCAACTCATTGGTTATTAGCCAAAAGAAAAAGTTCATTTTGTTAAGTAATAATTTTTAAAGTCTGACATAAGGTCAGTATTGCTGCGAAGGCATTGAGAAACTAGCTTTCTACATAATCCTTGACCTAGCATATTAAGTTATTCTAAATTAATCGGTCATGATTAAATGCAATTGCCAAAAAAGCCTCTAAAACGGAACTGACAACTTGCCAATAAAAAATATCTAAAGAAAAGAAAAGATCAGGGCAAAATAATACTCGGCAAAAGTAGACAAAACAAAAGTAATAAGTGAAAGAATGTTGTTAATATGCAAAAGGGATGCAGACAAGTGATTCTGCGTTCTGACTTCAAGGCAAGAAAGAACAGAAATATGGCGGATGAGAGCTAGAAGTGGTCATTTTTTATTAGTTAGGAAGAAAAAAATAAAATAGGAATTTATTGGAGATCCAACGTCATGTGGGACATCCTGCTGGCATTGGAAAAGGCGGCGACGACATTAACAGAAGAAATGTTGTCAAACCAAGATACTGGCGGAAAACAATCCCAGCTATTTAAAAACATTATATTACTTTTAAAATAAATTATAAATTTATATCAATGAGAACCATTTAGAAGAATTATATTTGAAGTACGAACCAGTAAATTGGGTATCCTCAATCAAAAATCAATAAACGGGTAATTGCCATTTGTGTATTTGAAATCCTGGGAACCATTAACACAGACCAAATTTAATGGAATTCCCAAAAATAATAACTTGTGCAGCCCAAATATTTTTTTTTTCTCGTATAGATTTGGATTCCGCCCTACTGATTTAATCCTTATTGGTGTTGAAGGACAGTGGTGAGAAAGTTTTGACTAACCAGAAATCCGGCACTATCAGCTATTTCTATTCCATTCTCTATCACTATTCAAATCTCATTTCTATTCCATCCTCTATCACTATTCAAATCTCATTTCTATTCCATTTGAGGTTACTTTACGGTTTTTCCGGTTTATACCATTCAATAATTTCCCTATACACAGCGGTGATCACTATTCGGTGGTGACTATTCGAGCGAAATTATTGATGTTTACTAATAGTGTTTGGGACGAATGTTATTCGAATTGACATCCGACTCAGTATTGTTCAACGGCGTTAATATAATTGTATCTTGCGATTACAAAGTCTATACTACAAATGTAAGGAAATTAAAGTGACAAATCGAGTTCATCCTTGACATCAGAAAAAGCCACAAATCAATATAATCACCATTGATTACATTCATTTTGAACCCTGAAATAAACAAACTCATCAGGGAGAAATGGCAGAAAATATTAGAAAACCAAACCAAACAAATAAAACCCACAATAGAACAATGGAAAAGGGACTTTAAATGAAAGCCGAAAAAAAATAAGTTAAATTAAAAAACCAGACTACAGATTTTAGGACATTCACAAAAAAGGATGCATAATTATAAACATCCTGAAGAGGATGTTGCAGTTTTTGTGTATATGTGTGTACTAGTGAGTTAGCCCATATGACTTGACTCATTTTATAGTCCACCAATAGAAGTGTGAACCAATCAGAAGACGTAGAACATTCAATCCGTCGTGTATAAAGGCGGCCATTTTGTTTACTCTACCCGAATGTCCAGTGCCAGCTTGTCAGGCGAAGAAAAACAGAAGGAAGAACTATGCTCTGCTACTTTTACCAAAATATCCACTGCTAACCTGAACAACGCTTTCCTACTGTCTTCGAAATATTCACTGCTAACCTCTGGATTCTATACTCGAAGACAACCGTCATCATGAACAACAGAGGATGGCTCCTTCAAAATGCTCCTGCGGAAGCAGACTCACAGTGGAGCACTTCATGTTGAAGTGCGGAACCATCTCCAAAATAAGACGAAAATATGATAACCATAATAGCCTCAAAAGAGTCTTTGAAGAGGCAGACACCAAAAAGATATACAGTTTCCTTTCAGAAATTGGCATCCATAACAAAATTTAAAAATTTTTTTTTTGTTTTTATAACTTAACCCAATGCCACGATTAAGCTCCGTTAAAGCACTTGCAATAGCCTCTATGGCCGGAATATCAGAATATCTATCTATATGTCGAAGTGTAATTATCAAGCTATTTATCTGATTGTCAAGGTGTAAATATCAATATACATAACGATCTTCCAAGCGTAGCTCAGATCTGGCACAAGGCCGAAAGTATGGGGCACCCAGTGAGGATCGAACTCACTACTCAGTCGTAATTGTTCTAGCGGGACAAGCTTGCTAACCATTACACTAACACGAGGTGCCCAATATCAATTCCTACATATCTTTATATCGAAGTATGAATGCCAAGCTATCTATCTAGTTATCAAGGCCCAGATATCTATTATTGGCATTAAATAAACATTAAAACACAAACAAACAAAACCATTGATTAAATAAACATTTCCACAGGATTTTTACCAACAGTTGTTCTTGTACAAGTGCTATATGCCTAACACAATATAAATATTAAACAATCTTATTATTGTTGCTTTTTTCTATATTCTCTTTGTTATTACTCTTATCTGATCCGAATGCCTTGTAAAAGATCGAGGTTCGAAATTATAGCAGAAAACATCGACGGATTTATGAGCATATTACTCAATATAGACCCTATTCTAGAGTTAAATCAGGGAGTGGTCATAAAGATGGAGTCAGGAGTAAAGTTACTTGCAGAAGATGAAAACACTTCAAAATGGCGGAAGAGATGGGGAAACTGAGGATTTGCTTTCTTTTTTTCAGAGCTGCCACTAATATTTTAAAACCAAACTTGTGAGAGTCTTTAATTCTTAAAGACTCAAGTAAAAACGACCAATATTTACCTGTCTCTGAACCAAGTAAATGTTTATAGGCTCAAATAGAAGCGATAAACATATACGTATCCTCAAACCAAGTAAATATTTATAAACTAAAAATATAAAACAACTAATTTTACTTATCCCCGAACCCAATTAAATCTTTCAAAGATTTAAATATGAACGGAGTAAATATTTATAGACTCAAGGTAAACAAACAATGCTTACTTACCTACGATAAAATATTTGACCAATCAGAAAAAAAAGTAAGACATTATTTTTCGGGATGCCGCGGTCTCCAATCAAACACAAGAGAAGATGTGGCTACATAGCTTTTTGCTTCCCCACAGCACGTGTTGAAAGAATCATGTGTGGTGACTTCCAATGAACCATCCCAAAATCAAACAGCAAGGAGGTCAGTGAATCTTTGCTGATGATCATTTATATGCGACTTCAAACGACCTATCTCCAGCAACAACAACAAAGACGGTCATTGATTCTTCGCTAACGATACAAGTCTTTTCTAAATC
The DNA here is from genome assembly GCA_903632075.3 of Acanthosepion pharaonis. NCBI lineage: Eukaryota > Metazoa > Mollusca > Cephalopoda > Sepiida > Sepiidae > Acanthosepion > Acanthosepion pharaonis. The sequence goes on along the minus strand of CAHIKZ030002287.1, from coordinate 15,068 downwards.
TCACTTTTCTTCTGTGAATCAGCTACTCATTGACTAACTCAACTAAAGATGGTTTTTAATACTTTTTAACACTTTTGAATTCATGTAAATATGTTTGTAAATAAAAATTATTTATTCAACAGGTATAAGACCATGTTTACTTTAATTTTATGTTATTATTGTTTGGAATTCAGACGTTCGAATATATATATATATAAAAAACCCGGATGACAGAATATTCTACAAGTTCCTGAAGACTGAAATGTAAACAAATAAGTTTTACCTATTCACAAAATTAGTAAATGCTTATAAACTGAAATATAAATGATCAGTATTTAACATAAGGTATCGGGACTGGTGGTATAATAATAAAACTATAAAACATATCAATTCAGTATTTAATTTCCTTCGAAGTAGTCCCCTTCTGAAGCCACACTTTTATGGCATTGATGGAAGCATTCCTGGGGATCCTTTTTGGGATAGAGACCAGTGACATTCTTTTGGATTGTCTCGACTTCTTGAAATCAAGTTCCTTACAAGTGGGATTTGATATTTAGAAAATGGAAAAAGTCGTAAGGGGTGAGATTTGGGGCAAATGGTAGTTGTCGGACCTGGAAAATGGTGTGCTGCACAAACCATGGTCACTTATGGAATCGCTCTCTAAGACGACCACACTCTACACACTCTCCTTCCAAGCAGTACTATAAACAATAGAAGCTAACGAGAACGTTATAATTTCATGTGCCCACGCAACAGAATTGAATGTTAATCTGTACCAAGCGACTTCACTCTACATACTTTATTTCCTTTACCATATCAACAGTCCCAGTGCTTTTTGACCAGACCTCATACATTAAAATATAAACGACCTATATTTAAAAAACCCAACAAAGTGTCGTAAAATCTACCAACACAACCCCAACCAACTTACAAAATTACTTGGAATTTCATAATTAACAAAATTTTATTAAAATAAAGTTCTGCATGGCCCGGTGAATAGGCGAACGTACATTAAAATAATGTCGAACAATTTTTGTCTTTTCGTTTCGGTTGGTTTTGATTTTCGTTTCGTTTTGTTTTGCTGTTCTATTCTTTCATGCTAACATTTTAAATCGTTCGTCTGCCCATATCTTCAATATGAACGAATGGCCGCTGGTGTTTTACTTTCAAACTTTGAAATCGAATTTAACGAAAACTAAACAACGAACAAGATTGATTGTTTCATTTCTTTTACGTTGGCGACTTTCTTTACGTTTATTGTTTTCGATTGCTTCGTCATAAAATTTTCCCCGAAAATAGTTTTCTTCTGAAATTGGGTATCGGACTTTACTTCGGAGCCGCCGACTTGAAATTTTCCCTGAAGTTAAAGAAATAGAAACAGACTTTATCAAAAAAAAAAGAAAAAGTATTCATAGCGTTTAGCTTTTTTGTTTTCGACATATGCAAGTAAAATCATGAAAAATGAAAAAACCTTCATTAACGCATACATAAAGTTGGCCTCAACATTTACATTTTCTTTTTTTTTATATCCATTGCATAAACCAGCTTCATTTTTCAGAATAGTCAATAATAATAGACGCTTGTAGATTCGTCGAATAAGTCCAACATAATGTGTCGTTATAATACTGTCGGAGTTAGCTCCTCCTTAATTCCTTAATTGTTCACAAGGGGTCTCTCTCCCTATACCATAAATACCGGGTGACTTCTCACCTCGTTCTCTTTTTCATTTCTTCATTTCAGCCACTCACACGGTCCTCTGCAATACCACTTCGTTGTCACAACGTTTATGGGAATTAAATAATATCACTTCACATTGGATAGACCGATTAATTGGAGTGTAAATAATATGTCACGTCAGGGTGACCAGATAGTGAGTGCACATGAGTATTTCCCCCATTATGGGTATTATTTTATCCATGATATAATAACACTTTATTTCACGGACGGAACGGGATTGCTGGGAGAAAATGAATGACAAACATGGTTTCTATTCAGATAGTTTTATACAGAAAATTATATACGCATATTTACATTTGCCCCACGCAGAGAAATTATAACACATGTCTACACAACAAGTGGTGTAAAAAAAACTAAAGAAAAGATAGAGTCTTATTTGTTAACAAGAATTGGAGCTGTCGCAGATAATTCTGTGTTTCTGGAGAAGTCATATTTACGATTGCAGAATTCGAGCGTGCTGGATCTATCTTCTATGTTACTAGCGTGGACATATTCCGCAAACAGGATAACAGCAAATTGAGAAGTGCGAACTGGAGATAGTTTCAGTATTTCGTGAAGATATATTTCCATAGGAAAACAGCGCCATGGTCTTGTAAGTTGCACCACGTGACAGAAGCCCCGGGCGGAACGAACAACTCGTGTGTCTTGCCTCCAGGCAATTAACTAACGGACTGGCCACTTTCAACACTCTGAGAAGTGACGTTACTAATCGGCCTTCACGTGACCCACGTGACTTCATCTCCACCAAAGGGAAATAATCGTCTATTTATTCCTGTAATAATAATAATGATGTATGCATAATTAAATATAAATATTATTGTGATAGGGGCAGAAGGGTACTGAAAATCATGTGAATAAAATTCCTGCACACATCAGTTACATGAGAAATTCGAGTGAATTCGTTAAATATTTGAGCTTAACAAATTTAACAAAATATTGCAATAACAATCATAAATATGAAAACGGTCGTTATTTTAAGAAGTGGGTACAAATGAAAAGATTTGAAATTGATAACTTTTTCCATTACATTGAAACGTAAAACAATTCTAGCTTTCTTTCTTGCTTTCTTTTTTTTTTCACTGAAGCCAAGTAGCGTCACTGATATGTATTTTGTCTGTCCACGCGCTCAAAATGGAAAATACCATTTTTTATGAGGTATCGGAGGCCGACGTTAAACACTTCTATCTTTCTTTCTTGTTTTTTTTTTTAATTTTCTTTCTTTCTTTCTTTCTTTCTTTCTTTTTTTGTACTCCGTGAAAACACGTAGCTTCTCTGATATATCGTTTGTCTTTCCACGCAATCAAAATAGAATATGCTATTATTTATATCACACTGGCAGGACGTAACGGCCGTGCTAAATAAGAGATAGACAAGCAGAATTATAATAATAATGTTAATAATAATAACCAACGGATGATTCTTGCAGCTCAAGAGCCGGCTTTAAGAACAAATTCCATCAAGAACGTTTTTGTTATTTACACTATTTGCATTATGGCTCTCATATTTGTTGTTGCTATTGCAACGTTTCGACGGTATGCTCTTTGGCCTTCATCAGGTATATATCGATCCAGGTAATCAACAGAGTATTCCGAACTGAAACTTTTTTATTTAATCTACGAGGGTAGACGTCATTTAATCAACGAGGTCCCACTGTTCATGTCGAGATACACACTGCCAGGCTCAGGGATCTAACTCACAATTTCATTCAAGAATAACATTCAGAAGCAGAAGCAGCAGCAACAGAATGGTTAAGTTGGAGACTTTAAGTTCTCCACAGAGAATTGTCCTACGTTGGTTTCTGAATATGGCGACTATGCATTTAGAGAATCTTGATAGAATCCACAGAATCTGCAGTATAATCTATCCTAGCATCTCGGCTTCAGTAACTTTCCCACCGCCGTACCGGGAATCTGTCTCTTTTCTATAAATATTCTCATGGCAATTGTACTTACGATATTTTCCCTGTTATTTTTATTCCCCGACCCCCACAAAAAGAGTGTACATGTGGTAACTAGTTCGGGCTTCATGGAGACTATGAGGTAGTGTGGTGACTGTAGGAAGAATGGTAAGTAAGAAAGAGTTGTTTTCGTGTAAGAAATACTGTGGTACGTTTAGGTCAGTCATTGTGGCTGGCTAAGTTTAAGATAAGACCGACTGAAGAGCAAGCTTCCACATGCCCCTCTTGGCCTTCTGCCATATTTTGTATTTTCAGAATAAATATTACTTCCACTTTGATACGCCAACTTTATGAATATAAGCGCAGTACTAGATTGGCAGGAGGTCTCACTATTTTAAAGATGAATTTCTTAGATACAATCGTAAGTTCTATGCTAATAATGCTAAGTTCTATGCTAATGATTTCTTCTATTGTCACTCAGTAGCCTCTTGCGTCCCAGTTGCTTTATTGCCTTTGATCAACAAAAATTGAAATGCAATGTCTATCGTTATCTTCTGTCTTCTAAATTCTTGTTCTTTTATTGCCTTCTCTCCTTAGTAGTTTTTCTCAAATTTCCTAACACTCAGTAACCCACTTGCGTCGTAGTGGCTTTATTGCCTTTGATCTTTAAAAATTTAAATGCAATGTCAGTCGTCATCTTCTGTCTTTTTAATTCTTTTTCTATCATTGTTTTCTCTCCTTAATAGTAATTTTTCTCATATTCTCAAACACTCAGTAACCCCTCCTTACGTCTTAGTGGCTTTATTGCCTTTGATCTTCAAAAATTTAAATGCAATGTCAATCGTTATCTTCTGTCTTCTTCATTAGTCTTCTTTTATTGTTTTCATTCCTTTACATTGTTTTGTTTTTTTTGTTGTTTTTTTCTCATATTCTTTCAGGTTAAGTAACCCCATGCATCTTAGCGGCTTTATTGCTTTGCTTACTGGCCAATTCCTTTTTCAGTATCAATAGCCGTTACACTACCAGTACATCCAATTAAAGTATAACTATTTCTAGTTTTCCTCAAGATCCTATTTCCCTGGAAGAAAGCAGCTGCCAAAGAAATATGAGACTTGTCCTCTTCTGCAAATGAATGGCAATTGGCGAAACAGGGAATCATGGAGTTAATTAAATATAACAAGAGAGAAAAAAACGTTCGCCACAGAAAACGCAACCACCAACATATATATATATATATATATATATATATATATATATATATATATATATAAATATATAAATAAAAACAAAAAACCAACACTTAATAATATTAACTTTGAACATGGACATAATATCTTGACCGTGTTTTGAAACAAAAAAAATGAAAACATTTTATAAAACATACATACAACAAACTATTTCTTATTTTAACAGTTAAAATATAATCCTTGAAAATGGCTAAATGTATAGCCAAAA
>CAHIKZ030002287.1:0-7500 GCA_903632075.3 Acanthosepion pharaonis | reverse complement strand
TTCACATATCCACACATACACATATTCATCTATATTCATATACACACACTTTTCACATACATATATACAATACATATGCCCCATGTATACATTCATACATACATACATACTCATACATACACATACATATATATATATATATACATACACATACATATATATATATATATATATATATATATATATATATATATATATATATATATACACACACATATACCCATACATCCACGCACATACACACACATATATATACACACATACATACATATACACACACATACATATACACACACACACACACATACATATACACATGCAAATACATACACACCCACATATATATATATATATATATATATATACATGCAAATACATATGACACCCCTTACACATGTATATATATACACATGCAAATACATATACACCTTACACATGTATATATACACACACATGCAAATACATACACACCCCTACACATGTATATATACACACACACACACACACACACACACATAAACATGTATACACATAAGTACACATACACACCTATACATATACATACATAAACACCTCCATACGTACATATATACATACATACATACATACATACACACATATACACATACATACATACACATACATATAAATATATACATATACACACACACACAGATATACACATATGTACATATATATAAAAAAGTTAAAATCTAAATAAGTGACGATTCAAATATTTGCGCGTGTATGAAAAAAAAAAAAAAAAAATTTTATATATATATATATATATATATATATATATCTACATACATATACATGCACATACACACACACATATACATACATATACATACATGCACACACATACACAAATATATATATATAAATACATAGCGCATCACATAAACGTGCACAAAGGTACATTTAGAGATAAACATAATAGTCATACAATTCTGTTTTGATTTCCGGAGTTGTTTTTTTCTGTTTTCATTTTGAATTTGTAGGTCTGATGATTTGATCGTATTTACGATTCCAATGGAATAAATTATGACCATGGAATATTAGTGTTTAAGCCTTTTTATTATATCCTTATCTGTCCTGGACATTGAGTTCTACCTGGATCCTTCCTCTTGGAAAATTTTTTTCTGAAAATATACATGTATGGGAATTTTTTAGATATATTTTTCATATGTATGTATATTTTCCACTAATATTATCTATATATATATATTTTAACATACAACGTGTGTTAGCACGTGTGAAACCCTGACTTCATCAGCCGCCGACCAGTGGTGATCTCACGGTTTCGGTGGCTATGGCGGGACCGCCACCCCAAGCGCCACCAGCAGCATTTGCCACCAGGCAGGGTAAAAAAAAAAAAAAATGGTCGTTCCTCTTTGCAAATGGATCAATTTTTATATATATATATATATATATATATATATATATTTCCAAGAGGATAGGATCCAGGTAGAACTCAATGTCCAGGACAGAGCAAGATAATCATGGAATATTATGTTTGAGCCTTGTATATATAGTATAGGCCAAAATGTTTGGGGTTATCCTCGGGATTTGGAAGTAAAATTTGAAGGTTGCGTGCCTTTTTCAAAACTGAGGAAGCTTATGAAAAGAGCAATCACAACTTCTGGACACCAGGAACGTATCTGAGAAAGATACACTCACAAAGGGAAACAGCATCATGGACTTGTAAATTGTTGAGGGGTCAGATTTAATCTCTGCTCCAGTCAAGTCGGTGTGCTGCCTAAAGAAATCAATCTTTCTATTTTGTTGCATTAAAACAAACTGTATTAAACGGCCGCTTTCCACACTATAAGGAGTGACACACTAAGCACACACACAAGACACACGTGATTATCTCCGCCAATGGGAGATAAGAACCTTCTAGAATGACTGCCAGACCAACGTTAGAGTGACCAGCCTATCCTGCTATTTAACCCATAGTTGACGCAAAAGTAATGGATTCATAATTTTGCCTTGACTGACTGCCAAAAACTATTTCCAATTTCCACTTTGTCGAGCTCTTATTCCATCGCAGAAAGCAGCTGCCAAAGAAATATGAGACTTGTCCCCTTTGGCAAATAAACAGGCAATTGGAGAAACAATAAATCAAGTAATAATTAAATGAATTTGCTATTAGATATAAATAGGAAAAAATAAACCAATCACCACAAAAAACACAACCACTGACACACACACACACACACACACACACACACACACACACACATATACATACATACATATATATATATATATATATATTAAAGAAAAAAAAAAACCGCTGATGGAAAGTTGTAGACCACTTGAAAACCTAAAATTCGGATAAAGCTTCAAACAAAAAAGAAAATTAACTTTAAAAAAAAAAAGAAAAAGGCCGTAGGCAAACCTACTTACTCAGAAAAATGCTCGATACCTAGATTGCCTAGATTGAAGAAAAACATTCAAAATTCAAGATCGCGTGAACATAAAAATCAAGTTATGACAAGACACATGCTTTCATAGAATTTCATGTTATATAGATATATGTGTGAGAGAGTGTGTGTGTGTGTGTTTTATTGTGTTTACACACACACACACACACACACACACACTAGGCCAAAAGTTTTGCGGCCATCCTCTATCAACCGTTGAAAAGCAATAATATCTATTGGACTTGAGTAACATATTTTCCTGAAAAATTGTTTTTTTTGAAATATTTTACCAATTTTACCCAATAACAGCACTGGCTGCTTGGTCAATGAATTCAAATATTTTTATTCTCCGCCGTAATATTACCATTAAAATTATAGGGCATGATGTTAAATCGGTCGAGTTAATCCTAACCCGAATTACAGGGAGTTAAAAAAAAAAGCTACATAACCAGAAATTGATTAAAGCGGTTTTGAAAAGCGTAGTTTAGATGTATATAAAAATGAAAGCACGCAGTAAGGATCGAACTCACTACCCAGTCTTAATTGTTCTATATATATAGACAAGCTTGCTAAAAATTACACCAACTCGGTGTCGTAAATGGTTTTCTAAGCAGAGCTAAGATGTTTGCACAAATTAAATTATTGGGGCCAGTAAAATCGAACTCACTATTTCAATCGTAATTGTTCTGGTTATCCGAGATTACAAGCTTTTAATTACCATTATACCATGTCAAGATTCCCTACAGGGATTGATTAAGTCCGAAATGGAATATAGTACAAGTTGTTCACAAAGTCTTTAGACAATTTCAAAAAGTCGTTTCAAAAATCTTAGAAGAGAGGTGGCAACACCGATGGGATTTTTCTTGTGGGGGCTATACGAAAGATATGAATTCATATCTTACCCTAGACTGACTGCCATATAACTATTCCTAGTTTCCACTTTGTTTGTTTCCTTGGGAGAAATCAGCCATCAAAGAAATATGCGACTTGTTCGTTTCTGCAAATGAACTGTAATTGGAGAAACAATAAATCAAGGAGTTAATTAAACGAATCCTTCTCTTCGATACAAACAGAGAAAAAACATAAACTAATCGCCAGAAGAAAAAAAAGTAAAAGACCAATATCTCGAGATTTCGCAGTAGCGGCTAAAAAATTGACGGTTGGGTGTCATTGTCGGGTTACCTCCTCCTAATTTTCGAAACCGCTACTAGGAGACGCTCTCAGGACTATACATATGCAATATTGTTCTCGTTCTCTTCTCACTTTTTCCGCTTACATGTCAACATAAAATCTCTCAAAGAACGCGTTTCCCTTCTTTTTTTTTTTTTTTTAAACGCATAAACAATACTTTTGTTGAAGATTTAAATAAATTGGAATAATAATAATACAACACAAAATGTACGTAACAAAATGTATTGAAACAATGAAAAAGGTTTCAACATATTTACAAAAAGTTTTGGTATATTTCTTGGGAAGACTGTTCCTGCAGAATGGGTTGACTAAGTCGCAGTCGGCAGAGTTCTGGATTCGATCTCTTAATCTTCCGTCGTCTTCCGGTACCAACCCATATTTATATGATCGATTAATCCACTTATGTAAATTAGGTGTATCATACACAAAAAAATAAATATATAGATACATATATACAACCACTTTCTTTCTGCTCATTGCAAAAATTTTGAACTTTAAATGAAAATTTTCACATTCTTTTTTGTTACACCATCTTAGTTATTGTCATTTTGTACTTTTCTTGCTAATAATTTATCTGTTTGTATATATATATATATATATATATATATATATATATATATATTAATCGATAAACGTGCAATCATATTTTATGAATTTTTGGTTTATTCACGTGAAACTAATGCAAAGGTTAATGCACTTGAATGACGAGACATATATACATCGAATTAACAATTCAAATAATATTTTTACAAAAATACTCCAGATCCGATCCCATTCTTGATCATTTATAGATCCTTGTTTATATAAATTTCTGCCATATTTCTTTGCATTATTTTTAATGTTTGCAAAAAAAAATGTTCCTAAACATCTAAAGGTATATCTTCGAAATGATATTATTTTCTCTTAAAATTTTGGTCTCCAGGTTTCATTCATTTCTGGAGAAACAATGTTTGAATTGTTTAAGATGATGATGGATGCCACAGTTTAAAGCATTAACCTTTGCATTATTTTGTATGAATAATTTATATATATATATATATATATATATATATATATATATATATATATATATATATATATATATATATGTATATATAATGGACTCTCCCGTGGGTTTCGACGTATAAGGATCTGACAAATTAATTGATTCATTTATGAAATTTTGTGCCATAAATCTTAAGTAATTAAGTGATTTACAAAGGAGGCCACATATGGAGCAAGAATGAGGATTGTGAGATGAGATCACTGTTAGATTGACTGACCTTTTAGATCTTGCTCTCGCTCGTTGAAGATGATTCAGACAAGCAGATTGAAAACTGCTAAGCGCTTGGAGCAAAGTATATATATATATATATATATATATATATTCCGAGTCTGCCACGTTTGTTGTGGGCATTCAGGGAGACACATGTGTTTATTTCTCAACCCTAACACAACAAATACACTGACCCACAAAAACCATTTTCAAAACTGAAGAAACCCCGTCAAGAATGGAAAGAGATATAACAGCTACTGAAATTGAGTAAGCTATTTTTCTGAAGAATTGTTTAAGTGAAAGATTTTATAATTTCAACTGACAACAACAATGGCAGTTCGGTGCCTAATGTGTCCTTATAAGGAAACGGCTAATATTACCATTATAAATATCAATTAATTCTTATCTCGAGTCAAAGGGGCTTTACCCTCCTGAAGTTTTTTATTAGCATATATTCAATAATAATTAAATTGACTTATTACTGCATAAAATTTCCTAAAGATTTAGCCTTTTTTTGCCTAATCTATAATCCTGGATAATGTTAATCTTGCGTATTGAAAATTTTCGATAATCTCCTCTCTAATGCACTAATTGGTTAAATTAATTCAACTAAAGAATATACAAAACTTCCCAATTATTTAATCCACTGGGTAGTCACATACTTTTGGCTTAAAGTATATATATATATATATATATATATATATATATATATATATATATATATATATAACAGTGGCCCTTTCGTAAGTTTATAGCCAGGAGAGATAAACTACTTTCAATTTCAAAATTTAATTATGTAAAGAAATATGTACACACCAGAAATGAAAGAAAAGAAAATAATAATAAAATAAATTTGTTATATGTAAAATAATTGTTTATTTATTCCTGAACCCCACGTCATAAACGTCTGCCGGATACATTTAACGACGTATGATTCACTATATTATTCTAGTTACATGTCTTACAAATACATGTCTTTTACTTCTTTAATAATAATAATAATAATAATACACTATTTACATTATTCGGACTATTTTCCTCATCTTTGTCACCATATTTATTACAGCGTTCCGGCCGTTGTACGCTCCGTCCTTCTTCAGGTGATTGGAATGTCGAACTGAACCCTATATTTCGCTCACTGGTGTAGACTGTTCTAGTTCCACGTGCCATGTTTTAATGGGTCTCAGTTATTAGTGACTTGATTCCTTGCGATTCCTTCCAGGCTTTTGCTACTTTGCTTGTATGACATGGCGCACCATCTTCTTGAAAAAAGTAGACATTCTTGTCAATCGGATTGGTTTCGAATAGTGGGAGTAGTTCTTTCTCTAATATTTGTCAGTATTTTGGACCATTGAACTGCTCGAAAACAAGAATCCTCTCAGATTTATCTACAAACCAGACACCGCCCCACACCATTACTCCAATCACTCCATGTTTCACGGTCGCCTGCAGACATTCAGTGTTCCAAGTCTCATTTGATTTCTCCAAACATAAACCTGTCTCGAATTCGAATATTGGCAGAATTTACTTTCATCTGACTAAATTAGAGACTGCCAAAATTCATAAACTTTGCTCTCGATTCTCTTCGCCCAGTCAATACACACCTGTACCTGTTAACCTCTGAAATCAAGGGCTTCTTTCTTGCAACTCTTCTTTGATAGCCTAGCTCTTTCAGAGTCTTTCTCACCGCATATGACATTTTCCATGTTGTTGGCGACATCTTTGACGCTCTGGCGACGGTTTCTGATGGCTTCCCCCTTCAGCGCAATTTTCGTTCGCTCAGACACAATGTTTGGTCTTCCTGAACGTTGTTCCACACGACAATAGCTTTCTTCATTAAATTTCTTGACAATATTATTAACCATTTGATGATTAACCTGGAAAAACCTAGCAATTTCTCTATTTGACTTGCCACACTGATGTCATCCTATTATTTGCTCTCGTTGAAATTCACTAATTTCCTTACTTCCACGAACTTTCATTGCAAAATATAAGTCACCTATTGTTCATAGATGAGAGTAACTTGATACTAACATTGTATTGTCTGAAACAATGGTTACTATGTGTATATGGCAGGAGATGTGACTGTAACTAAGATTACCGGGCTTAAAAATTAATTCCATTTTCTATAAACCATTTTAATATTTTTTTAAGAATGGTTTATGTCTGTTCTTAACAAAATGCTTTTAGAAGCCAAAATCACACTCCTTTTATGTTTTCTTTAAACGTAAACACTCTGATATTTTCTGATAACTTATAACTGAATTTTCACAAGGCAGATATAAATTCTATTTTCTAATTTTTTCTAAAAATGAAAAAATACATCAACAACTTATAATGGAAATTTTTTAAAAACTTAGATGAAATATTATTAAAATATACTTTTAAAAATTGTTTCATTATATATATATATATATATATATATATATATATATATATACTAGCAGCATGGCTCGGCGTTGCATATGCTTGATTCAAAAATCGCACGACTCATACAGCAATCGCTATCACTTGACTTAAAATATTTTGCCCTTCCTTGCCTTTTTAAAGGAGTGCCCTTTGCCGTTCTGATGTTGCTACATGCCTTACTTTGCCTATCTCACACAGCGAATTTTTTTCTAA
>CAHIKZ030002286.1:537500-552522 GCA_903632075.3 Acanthosepion pharaonis | reverse complement strand
GTCCTCCCGCCAACTCTTCATCGAAAATAAAAAGTTCGAATTCATTTGAGGGGCTTGACCATAATTTAGTTCATATGTTTCTAGGTTTTGGGTTAGTTCATAATAAAGGGGGTACACAGGAAGTATTGGACTTTGTTGCAATGACTGTTTCTTCGCTGAGTTTGTCGCAGGGCCGTACATCTACGTCACTCGCTAAGAATCGAATTTATCAGTAATGACCTGCTGGACGAGTCCACTAATCATTATCCCACTGCGAGGCACGCACACCTACCTTTCGATATATCCATCTTCCATATATGGGAAGGACTTACATTTTTAATGACTAAATTAAATAATGAATTGGTCTGTTGGTGGCATTAAGGTATCCATCTTTTAATATTTACTGGCAGACATGGATTTTCCGAATGGTAAATCTAAACGCTGCCTATTAGAGAATGTGACACGTTAGATTTTTATTCGAATCTTACTGTCTGAGGATCGCTATTAAACGATTTATCTGCATCAGCGGCCACACTGAATTTTATTTTTTTTTATTTTAGTTGCACCAAGTCTACGTGCTTAAACCAATCTCTTCTCTTTTTTTCTTTTCCTTTTTTTTTTTTTCTTCTATTTCTTCCCCTTTTCTTCCTGCTCTCTCCTTTCACGTCTCTCCCCTTTATGTCTCCCGCCCTTTTGTTTCTCCTTCTATGCCCCTATGTCTTTTCTCTTTATCTCTTTCTCTTCATGTACCTTTCTCTCTCTCTATGTCTTTTCGTTTTTTGTGTCTCTTTTATGTTCCTTTCTTTTGTCTCTCTCTCTCCATATGCTCTTCTCTACGTCTCTCTCTCTCTCTATGTCTCTCCCCATGTCTCCTCGCTCTTTCTCCTTCTCCTCCCTATGCCCCCATGTCTATATATGTCTCTCTATGTATCTTTCTCCTAAAAAACACTATGTCCCTTTCTCTATGTCTCTCTCGCTCTCTTTCTCTGTGTCTCGCTCTCTATGTCTCTCTCTTTATTTATGTCTCTATGTTTCTCACTATTTCTCTACGTCTCTCTCTCTCTATGTCTCTATGTTTCTCTCTCTTTCTCTATGTCTCTCTCTGTGTATCTTTCTCTCCGACTCCCTCTATGTCTCTCTACCTTCCTATGTCTCTCTCTCTATGCCTGAAAATTTATGTGGTCTCTTTATGTGTCTCTCTCTTTATGTATCTTTCCCTTTCTCTCCGTCTCTCTCTCTATGTCTCTCTCTCTTTCTCTATGTCTCGCTCTCTATGTCTCTCTCTCTTTCCCTATATGTCTCTCTCTCTTTCCCTATATCTCTCTCCCTCTATGTCCGAAAGGCAGAGACTCGTCTGAGGAGGTAGACAAACCCGACCTCATTATTATAGGGTCTACGGGCAATTTTTTGTCCGGGCCTACGAGCTCGGAAAAAACCCACGTTAAACCGGCCTTGTGCCACATCCCGCTCTGTAGGGGAGCTCGTGTAAATGCCAAGTTAGCATAAGGTCATTTGCTAAGTGTGCCTTCGTGTAGTAAACCTTTTCTTTTCATGACTTACCTATGAGATTGTCTTTCTAATTTATTTCTCTCTGTTATCTCGAAAACAAGAGATGCAACAGTTTGGCAAGATGGGCAACTTTACAGAATTTACTCTTTAGATGAAAGTTTCTTTGTTGTATCTGGTAACACAAAAAAACATCTTGTTTAAGAATTTACAATAATCTTCTACATTGACCATAACACCATCATCAGCTGTCAAGTGATGTATAATTTTACTGCTTATATTAATTACATAAAAATATTATTTACCCAACCGCATGCCTTCTAATTTTCTATTTCGCTATGGTACCAAACTCTATCCTAATTATCAAATTTAACCTATAAGTTATCTAAAAAAAAATCATTGTTTTATCATGTGTTATCTAAACAATCATTTTTATCATATTTTATCTACCATCGCCTGAAGAGGAACCATTATAGCTCCGAAACATGAAAGTTTTTGTGTAGCGATGTAAAATGTTTTATTGTAATCTATAATAACACATAATAATATATATAATATATATATATATATATATATATATATATATATATATATATATATATATATTCCTGAAAATATTTTTACTTTTGTTTTCTCTCTAATTACGACACGTGTTTCATCATGTTCAAACCATCTTCATGTGATTGAACATGAAGAAAAATAATTATTTTTAATAATATGTAAAAATTCCACTTTCACCTGAAGACGGTTGAGACCAGACCAGAAACACGTGTCGTGAAATTATGTAAAACAAAGTATAATATTTTTTCTCAATAAATCCACATTACAACCAAAAAACGTTTGCGGCACCCCCTTTTCTTTTTAATATACATACTTTTCTCTCGTTGGAAATCCACTATAACATATATTTTCTTTTATATATATATATATATATATATATATATATATATATATATATATATATATATATATACTATAACAGCAAAATTGTCCAAATCGTGTAACAGTAAAATTGACCAATTGTTAGATTAAGCTTTGAAACGTTGTATGTTAGAAATGATTAAATATATCTTACTGGACTCTATTTGAGCAACAATAATGTATAATTACTCTCCAAGCTTAACAGAAGAATTGTGAAGAAATCGATCATATACAAAAATGACATGTTCATCATTAATTAATCAACTCATGAAGGATTGAAATAAGTTTCAAATATATGTATATTATTATAGGATGATTTTCAAACTTATTCAAGATTATCTTCGCCCTCTCTAAACTTCTAACTTTCTGTCTGACACGTTTCACGTACGATTTCATTTTGAAGTCTGCTCTTTGGATTGTCATAGTTGAAACTCCACTCTCGCGTGCCAAACGTCTTACGAATTGGGTTGGACCTTTTCCAACTGACCTCTTTAGCTCTAAATTGAAATGATGATCCCTCTTCCTGTTGTGATCTGATTGAGTTTTCCTTTCTACTTTTTTCTCTTTTAAAAATATTCACCATTCTATTAATGAATGGACATTGAAGATGAAAACCAGAGTATGAATGTTTGTACCATTATAAAAGGCCTGAATTATCTTTTTCCTCTCACCATTGCTCATTTGGTAAGACAGTGTGTCTAACACAAAACGCTTTTAACCTGTTCTTTTTCTAGCTGAATAACTCAAAGGGTTATTTTTCAGTGATTCTTAAGACAAACGGTATCAAGATGGCGAAACGTTTTATCTGAAAACCTGTACAAAAGAAACTAAAAGAAACTTTTAGATATTAAACATTTTGTGGGACGGATAATTATGCTGTAACAGTTTTGAACTTTTGCTGTTACACCAGGTATATATATATCATATAAAAGGCCCACACACTAATATCCCATGGTTATAATTTATTACATTGGAATCGTAACCACGATCCAATTCATCAGACCTACAAATTCTAAATATTGAGTTCTACCTGGACTCTATCCTTTTAGGGAATTTATATATATATATATATATATATATATATATATATATATATATATATATATATATATATATATATTATATTACCTTAAAAGACGTGTACACTCGTAAACGAGCACCAAACATTATATATGTTGTTTTTGTAATCGTAGCTTAAATGTGGCACAAGGCCGAAAGTATGGTGCAACCAGTGAGTATCGAACACGTTACCTAGTTGTAATTGTTCTAGAGAGACAATCTTGCTAACCAAGACACCACGTCGACGTGTCCATATGATGATTTTTAAGCGTAGCTTAGATGTGGCACAAGGCCGAAAGTATTTCTCTTTCCCAGTGAGGATCGAACTCGCTACTCAATCATAATTCTAGCCAGACAAGCTTGCTAACCTTTATATCACGTCGAGGTGCCCGCCAACCATTATAATGTCTGCATTCTGGGAATAATTGCTTTAACGCAGACATTCATTTATTTTAATAAAGGGAAAAAATATCCCGTAAGTATACATATGTGTGTCTGCGTTTGTATGTATGCAGGTATATATGTGTGCGTGTGCGTCTATATGTGCATATAATTACGGTAAGTAGCATATATCTAAAAGTAATATATATTTATGTGTAATTACTCATTTAAAATTATAATTTTTGTTAATTAAATTATTTACGTAAACGAAAATGAAAGCTCAGCTGTTTTTATATACAGTTTTAATATACACTAGCAGGCTTCGCCCGCTCACTATCGCTTCGCAAAGTAAGATATTTTCACTATTTGAAATTTTTAATTTTAAATGAACATTTCATTCATAAATTGGTTTCTTATAGTTCTTCTTATAGGAAAGTTTTACAAATAGATGCCAACTTGTTGAAGACCAAGTAAAATGCAACTTTTCAGCACTATATAAGACAATATTCCTAAACAGAACTATTTTTGATATGTAAATCAAAACAATCCTTGAATAAATAATACAACAGTAATGAAGGACAGTTAATTAAAGAAATGTACTTTTTTAAAATCAATATGCAAATTAAAACCTGAAAAGTAGTATCGCCTAGAAGTAGATAATATATAATACAGATATTGAGCTGTTAGGGTGTAAATTACTATAAAGTAGAGTTGATACTTACCTGACGCAGGGATCCGTCTCTATGCTGGTGGTATCACGACTAGAGCTGGTTTGGACTGGATCTGACCAGATTGGACCAGCTTATTCTAGCTTAGACCAGCTATGACCAGCTAAGACCAGCTTGGTCCAGCGGCCCTAGTGAAAACACTCAAATGGCACGTTAAATACTGACCTTTGTGTCACAACCTGACTCAGTGGGGGGGGTACATTAAATCTTTCTTACCTGGCAGAGAATAGATAGACAGAACAAGAATAGAAAAGGCTCAAACACTAATATTTCATGGTTATAATTCATTTCAATGGATTCGTAATAATGACCCAATTCATCAGATCTACGAATTCAATATATATATATATATATATATATGTGTGTGTGTGTGTGTGTGTGTGTCTGTGTGTGTGTGTCTGTGTGATTACGGGCTGCAAAAGTAGATGTACAGTAGGAAAATTAATACAATACGTAACAGTAGGTAATCAATAAGATACGTTTTTTGCGCAAGTTTTGTTTTCATTACTGCATACCTACCTTTGCACAGCCTGTATATATATATTGGAGCCTCTAGAGCGAATGCCAAGCCAAGCAGTACAGCATGCCGTTTCCAAATTTCTGCGGAGTGCATTGCGTCAAGGTGCTCGTTTTCTCACAGTTAGTACTACACTGACCCTACTATACAGTGTACATATATATATATATATATATATATATATATATATATATATATATATATATACTACTACTACTACTACTACTTCAAACGTTATTTTTAGTATGTACTTGTATTTGCGTAGATGCTCCGCTTATTGTTTACAGTATTTATTCCGTCTACCGGCCTGCAGTCTCGAGAAAACGTTTAACGAAAATATGCCCACCGTCCGGATTCGAAATTTGCGTCCTACTTTATAGAAGAAACAACCGTCTGATCAGGTGTCCTTTTGCTGTTATATCCAGAGCGTAAATTTAGAATACCGCAAAGGAACGCGAGAGAGAGATAGTGACACAGAAATCAACACGTCCCTTTACTAATCTTATTCTGAAGTACTAAAATGTCAAATGAATGAAATTTATATATATATATATATATATATATATATATATATATATATATATTATATATATATAATTGGTATATATTACGGAATGAATTCCAATAACCAACAATTACTATTCTTAAAAGAGTGCTTTTACAAAGTAGAGATACATTATAATTATTATTTATAAAAATAACATAAATATTTTATAAAATCTTATGAATAGTTATTTTGTTTCAAATACATCGGTCAATTGATAAGATACTGATGTGTTGAAACAAAATGGCTATTTTTGTAGTGATTTTATTACATACTTATGTTATAATTTTTTTAAATAATAATTATATATATATATATATAGATATAGATATATATATATATATATATTTGGAATATATGAAAATGAATTTTCTAAACATATAAATGAATGTAACTCTCCTAAACACAAGGTTTAATGCTGATCTTATATTTTAGCATTTAAAATTGTATTTTCAATTCGAAATATAGTAATTTCTGGCCGCTGGAATCATACTTTTAAATAATTATAATAAAGATATATATATATATATATATATATATATATATATATATATTGCATGTATGTATTTTTTGAGAGGAGAGAAAAATTATTTGTGAATCTCCCCTAATAGGTTCAATAATTTATTTAATCTTTGAATTTTAGTCAGATAAGATCTGAAAAAAGATCAAAATCTATTCATTTTATGTTTGTTTTGTTTTAATTTTAGCAGTTAGACCCAATATTTAAATTTTATAGCGAAATATTTATTTATATCTTATATATATCGTATAATACGTCTATAAATATATAAGATAACGACATATAAGCCACATATATACACATACAAATTATAAAAGACAGATTCAATAACCATTACCCCCAATTGATACATTTGCATCCAAAAAATTTTATGTTAAATAAATGCATGTGTATCATGAACATGGTCAATTCTATGTTATGAAATTTTTCATTTAAATTAAAGATAATGTATAAACACGAGAAAAGAAAGCATTTGGTTGAATAAATGGACATCAATGAAGAAAGAATTGGGTTCGATTGTCAATTATTATCATGGATAAATGCCATCTGGTCATGAACGTTGTCCAAGTCCCATAAATGAATTTATAACCCCAATACGGAAAAGCTGTAGTTGACGAGTCAGACATGTTTAAAATATTTTTGGCAGTTTAAATTTGATTCGCATTCCATAAAATTTTTTTATTAATGATAATCAATATCCAATTTAAGAATTTTTGCAAAATACATTTTGGAATTTGATGCAAAAGAAAAATTTCATTTAAAATTTTTAATAAAATTCCACATACAATTCTGTTTTAAATTATGTACAGAGAGAAATTTTTTTCCTTTTAAACAATTTTTAATTTCAACGCGATAAATCCATTAAACGCAAGAAATTATTGAGATGGAAAGAATCTTTTTTTTAAAAAAAAGAAACATTATTAAAGAGAAAAAATAAAAGAACAGGAATTAAGGAGACTTAAAAAATATTAATTTTAACTTTTATTTGTTAAATCCTGTTAAAGTCCTATCCTAGGGAAACAGTGAATTACGCCACCGAATTTGTCATAGAAAAAGATAGACATATAAAGTCTTAATTAACAATTTTTTTTTAGCGAACATCGATTGAATTTTAATATGAAATAAATGTCCGAAATAGTCCAGGTTTAATTAAAATGGAAACAATGATGTGTCCTAAATGCATGATTTTAAACATCTGTCCTTTGTTTTCATCTTTCCAAGGAGGTTTCTTCTGACAATGTTTTAGATATGGACAAAGGTTAAATTAAATTCATGAAACATTTATATATAGGCTAAAAAAAAGAAGTCAGACTTGTAAACATTTTTATAGAATGATCAGAAAGATATTTCTATTCATTTAAACAAACTCATTCCATATTTGAACCCTTTTTTATATACAGTAAAGATTTTTCCAATTCATTTTTCTATTCCGTATGAGTTGTTTATAATGCATTGAAGAAGATGGTGGAAATAAATTAATATCAAATGAAATTTGGCTGTTAATAAAAAAAAATTTCCAATTTATGGCAATCCGTTTTTAGCGCATTGTAAAAATTTTTTTCAATTTAAAATTAGACTGAAAGTCCAACTCAACATTACGAAAAAATTTTAAATCTAAATATTTTTTTATATTATATTATCAACCCATATATATATATATATATATATATATGATATATATATATATATATTTATTGTAAACTTAAATCGGAAATATATATATATGAATGTGTTTTTGTCATTATTAAATATATAAAATTCATTTATGTTTGTGTTTTAATTAAAAAATATAGAAATTAAATTGTTAAAAAATGATCAAATAAAAGGAACAATCCTATGGAAAACATAAAATCAGATAAATTTGACATATTCCGACCAAATTAAAATATGATGAGATAAAAAGAAGTGTTCAATCTATATGACATTTTTAAATTTGTCTTTAATTCAATGCACTGAAAATATAAATTATATATATTTATAACTTTTCATATATATATATATATTATATTTAATATGTATGATATTTTCATAAACTGATAAGAAAAAATATATTTTCCGTATATTAAATATTAAATTTAATATTGAAATTTATCATATTTTTCTATCTGATATGTTTAAAAATTCTTTTATATTTTTTTTTTTATAAATAAAACAAGGTTCAAAATTTGTTTATTTAATAAAAAGATGGATGAATCCAGCTTCAATGAATTCCAAAAGAGAAAGGGAATACAAGAATGAGATATTTAGTTTTTCAGAAAATTTTTAAAAATTACCTTGGACTTTTCTTACATCTTTAGACAATATTTTTATATATATATATATATATATATATATATACTCATATATATATATGTAAAATTATTCTATATGTAAACCTCTATCCATATTGGATAATTATGTCAAACAAATTTATATTTATTTTAAAAATTTTGTAATAAATACATTTTATTTCATAATATTTTCGGTGTTTTTCAAAGATCCTGTGTTTTCTTTTGAAAAAATTTAAACAGAGTGATTTCTTTTTTAATTATTTTTTTTTAACATGATCACGCAAAAACAGGTATATGAACAATGTGAAACTCACTTTAAATAAATGTGTCAAACTGCCATGTAATGACATTTACAATTGTGGTTGTGTCGATAATAAAATTTTTTATAATTCCTTTTTGCTTAAACAAAAAAGGTGTTCCTAAAGATTTTTTCTTTTTGTTTCATTTTAAAAAACAGACATAATTTTACTAAATCACAAGAGTCGATTTCATTGTGTTGATAAAAAAGGATAGATTATTTTTACATTAAAAAATTCTTTGAAATTTAAACATAGATTTTTTTTTTTATTTTAAAACCTGCTTATTCTTGATGTTAAATAAATAAATTAAACATGCATAAAAAAATTTGAAATTTAATTTATATATATATATATCATACCTATATATTTTATATAAATATATATTAAATATATATATATATATTATTGACAAAAATAATTATTGATATTACTTAATTTAAGGTTTTTTTATTTTTTCATTAAAAAACTTTCATAAAACCTATTAAAAATTTTATTTCAGCACTTTTTTATAATTCTATTTCTAATTTTTTTACAATTAAAAAAGTTTTTTTTAACAATATAAAAATACCTAAGATTTTATATATATGAATATATATATATATAAAATATAATCTAAAATATATTATATAATTTTATATATATATATATATATAATAGAAATTTTCAAAAAAAAAAAAAAAATTTTATAATAAAATCAATTTAAAAAATTTAAGTTTGTTTCGTTAAAAAAACTTTTGAATTTTAATGGGAATATTTATATATATATATATATATAATATATATATCTAATTTTTAAATAAATATATATATATATTTAAATATATAATATTCTTATATATTATATGTTCATTTGCATATATAAAAAAATTAATATATATATATATATATATATATTTTATATATATATATATATATATATAGAAAGAACTAAATATATTAATCAATGATATTAATAATAGATAAAATAAATAGATTTCTAATTCAGACTTCAACCAAATTAAAAAAATTTTATTATAGAATCTGGTATTTTAAAAATAATTAAATATTTAATATATATTATAATCTGTTAATCTTATTTCAAAGTAATATATTTCACTTAAAAATTTCAAATTTTGAACTTCTAAATGAGTTAAGTTTCAAATTTTTGTTTATATAAATATAAATATATAAATATAAATTTATAAAAAAGTCTATTCTTTTTATTATGTTTATGAAGAAAATTTTTTTATTTTAAAAATGTTTATATATGTTAACAATATTTACGATATAAATTCATAAATATTGTATATATATATAATATATAAATTATTTTTTTGATTTATCATGAAATTTTTAAAATTTATTTTCTTTATTAAACATTCATTTTCTTTTTAAAAAAAAACTTTGAAATTTAAATAATTCAAATGGTCCATTCATTTATTTAAAATGAATTTTTAATGATTATAGATCATACATGAAAAAAAACTTTAACAAAATGGAGAAAATTTGATTTATAGTCTTTTTTTAATTTAAATCTTCAATTTCATACAAAATTAAAAATAATTCGATAAATAATGAAAGAACAAACAAATTTTTTGTTATTTTTTAAAGTGATTTTATAAGATTCCTTATGCATGTAAAAAATTTCAATATATTCATCTTTATTACTCTTGAATCAAAGTGAAAACCACAAAACCAAATTACATTTTGAAAAGATTTCTTTTCATCATTATTATGCACTGCAAAATCATCAATCAAAATATTTTTCATAATTATTTTAAATATTGTTGCAGAAAAACAAAATTTTCTATTTTAGATTTTTTATTGACAATTGAAAGGTTTTAAAATTTGTGCAACCATAAACTTTCAGAGAATATTTTTTTCAAAATATTTTTTTCAATGTTCAACTTATTGAATTTAGGAAACGGAAAAAATGTGGTTACAAAATTAATGACAACAAATGAAATTACAAATTTTTTATGCAAAATCCTACATCTGCACAAGCAAAGGACTAAGGATTGGTCATCAGTAAGAGGAAGAACCCAAAATGCGATTTACAGGTCGGGAACACTAGAATCAAGCAGGCGCAGAAGTTTAAATATCTGGGAAGCGTTTTGACAGAGGACGTTAAGTGCGACACTGAGATCCGTAGACGTGTTGGGATGGCCAAGGACACATTTCAAAAGCTGAGCAGAGTTTTACGAGACAGCAGGATTTCTATGGTAACAAAGAAACGTATACGGAGCTGTTACGTGACATTTGTCCTTCTTTACGGCCTCGAATTCTGGACGATTTCCTGAAGAAAGAGGAAGACACTCGAGGCGACAGATGTGGTTCTACAGAAGGATGCTAAGGATATCATGAACTGAGCGCGTGAGCAACGATGAGGTCTTAGATCGGTTACAAACAAGGAGGAGGCTTATACTTAATATCAGAAAGAGGCAGCTGAAGTTTCTGGGACACATAATGAGGAAGGAGGGCCTGGAGAATCTGATACTCACAGGTCGAATAGAGGGAAAGAGAGACAAGGGAAAACAACGCATGACATACCTGGCGGGCTTAAGCAAGTGGATGACAGAACGTGGTCTGGGGGGGGAAGCAGAGGAAGGAACTTGTTGAGAGCTGCAAGGGATAGAGGGAGGTGGAGAGCCATGATCGCCTACGTCCTGAAAGGACATGGCACATAAAAAAAAAAAAGGATAATCTATTTTTCAGGAACCATGTTTTTTCTACGAAAAAAATTTATAGAAATTTTTTTCAAATTTTTTTATATCTGATTTTTTTTTTGAATAATAATTTAGAAAGAGAATTTTTTTTTTCCATAAAATTCAATAAATAATTTTTTAGAAAAAAATTAATAAATTTTAACCATTCTTATTTTATCCTTTTCATTCCAGGAAGTTTTTTTTTTTTTGAAAAATTAGCATGATTTTTAAACTGTCAATTTTCTAAAAAATTGAAATTTAAAGCATAGCAAAAGATAATTTTAACTTAACTTTTTAAAATTATATCATTTTTAAAAATAAAATTCAAGGAAATGCTTTTTTAAAAATTGAAAATTCATTTCAAAATGATAGTTTTTTTTTTCAATTTCAATATTTACATTAAATAGAAAATAAAAATGTTCAATAAAAATTGTAATTTAAAACCCTATTAAATTTTAAATAATTAAAATATTTTATTTTAAAATTTAAATATTTAATTTTTTCCATTTTTTTTGGTTTAAATTTGAATATCCCATAATTTTTTACGAGTTTTTTTTTCTTTTTTAAATTAATTGCTTTTTCAAAAAAAATATGGTTTTAGATATTCATTTTCTTCCCTTTATCAAAATTTTGAAAAGTTTTATTTAACCAATCTTACTGGGAAATTTTTTTTAGCTCATTTTAAATAAGGATAAGACTTAAATTATTAAGAAAAATTAATTTCATTCAAAAAAAATTTATTTTCTTAGAATTCAAAAAAAAATTTGAATATGAATTAATTATTTTAGTTTTTAAACTTTTTTCCATAAAAATTTCTTTATTCAAATTTCATTTTTGAAATATTTTAAATATAATCATAATTAATAGCATTTAAAAAATATTTTCTTCAATATTCCAGAATATATCTATTTTCATATATTTTATAAAATTAAAATTTTTAAAATTTAGAATGGATTCCTAAATGGAAAGACTTTAAAAATCTTTCATTCTTTTTTAAAATTCATTCAAAAGTATTCGAAATAAAACAAAATGCGTTCCTTATTGTTCAAAACATTTTATTCAACAAAATATATATTCATTTATATTCAAGAAAATATATAAAAAAATAATTAAAATATAAATCAAACCAATTTATTTTAAGAAAGTTATAAAAATATTGGTTTTTTGAAAATTTTTTTAAATGAATTTTACTTCTTTATATAATATATTTATTTAAATTTTTTTCTTTCAAAATTTTTTTTTTTTTTTAGTTTCCAATTTCATTTAAATTTTTTAAAATTTCTTTGAAAACATGAATGAATGTTTTTAAAATATTGATCTTAAAATTTTTTTAAAATTTAAAAATTTTTCATTTATATTTTAATTTCCTTTTTTTTTTTTATTTCTTTTTCTTTTTATAATCGATATTATTTCTAAAAATATATATAATATTTATTTTCAAATATATAATGCTCATATATTTCATTTATGATTTCTATTTTTTCTTTATAAAATTTATAATCTTTATATTTGTTTTTTTTTTATTAAAAAAAATTCTAGATTCCTAAAAAATCGATTTTTGGGTTGAATTTATTTCCCATTTAATTGAACATTATTCTTATAAATAGAAAAATAAATTCATGGTTTTTTATTTATTATATAAAAAAATTGTGAAATTATTCTTGAAAATTGAAAATAATGATTTCTTCATTTTAAATTTGTTAAATATTTTCATACATCCTTAATTCTTTTTATTTTTTCTTGTTCGATTGAAAATAGTTTTTTGAATTTTTGTTATCAAATTTATATTTTTCTTAATTTCTCATTTAATTGACTTGAAAAATTGAAAAAAAAAACATTCAAAAAAAAAAAAAACAAACATTTTTAAAACCATTCATTTCTTATTCAGGTTGATATTTGAACCTTTGAAGAAAAAAAAAAATTAAAATATGACTTTTTTTGTTTTAATATTTGTTTTTAATTTAATAAAAAATTTTTTTAATAAAATTAAACAATCATAAAAAACTTCAAAAAATTTTTTTTAGATTGAAAAAAAAAAATTTCTGAAAACATTAATTCAAACATGTCATCAAAAAAATGAAAATTTAAAAAATTACCTTTAAAAATCTTATTTTTAACAAATAACCTAAACAGAAATTCCAAAATTTAAATTCATTTTATTTTTTAAAAAATTGCACAAATTTGCAAAAATTATACTTATTTATTTTTAATTTTTTTTTTAAATTGATCATAAAATTTCTTTTTTCTTTTCCATAATTTTGATTCAAATGGGAAAATTTTTTCATTTACATTAGTTAATTTAAAAAATTTTCTTTTATCATGAAAAATGAAATTTAACATTGACTTAATCAGAAAAAAATAAAAACAGGAAAAAAAAATTATTTATATAACGATATTTATTTCATTATTGAATTTTCATATCTCATGAATGTTGATTGGATTATCCGCCAAAAAATGAACCATTGATTAATTGTAAAAACTTCTTTAAATGGAATTTAAAGAAATGATTTTTATTTTTGATTTTAATAGTTTTTTATTTAATTTAATATTTATTGAAATACAAAAAATAAAACATTTGAAAACAAAAAAATTTTATTTTATTTTCTCATCTTTACAAAAAAACCTGCAAATTAAAAATTTTTTCACATTTTAATATTTTAAAAAATATTTTTTATATATTAATTTCATATTTTAAATTTTCATTTTTGATCATATTCTTTCATGAATGATAAATTTTTTATCAGTCAATTTCTTTAATTTTGGCAATCATAATCCATAATTTGTTTAAATATTTACATTTCATTTGAAATAATATGTTTAATTTCTATGAATTTCTTTTTAAAATTTTTATTTTCATTTAATCCTGCTTTATATTAATTTTTTTTTAATCGTTTTAAAATATATTTTTTTCATAAATTAAATTATAGAAATATATAAGAAAAATTTTAATGAATAACTTATAATATTTTATACATCAATCAATCATTAAATTCTTGATAACTCCATTAATCTTGTTTTATTCTTCCATTTTTTTATTGCATAAATATATATGATTATTTATTTGATTTTTAAATAGATAGAAAATAAATAAATAGATAGATAAAAAATTTTAAAAAGATATATATAGATTGATAATAAATAAACTTTTTAGATTTTTGAAAAATATATATTTTTCTTTTATAGATAACTGAAACAGCCCACTTTATAGAAATGTGGGTTTTTAAACAGGAAAAATTTATCAAAAATTCAATTTTACATATTTTAATGTAACAAATTGATAAAAAAAAATTTTTTTAATTTTCTTTTTTATAAATGATGGATTTCAACAAAAAAAATATCCAATGTAAAATAAATTTATGTTAAAATTTTATTTAAATGAAAATATATATAAATATGTCTTTTATTTCTAGTTTTTTTAATTTTTGGAAACGTTTTTTCAAAATTCAAACATTTATATTTATTCATTTATTTATTTATTTATTTAATTATTTATTTTGTTAAAAAATTTATTTATTTATTTTGGTATTTAAAAATAAGTTTTTTTTAATCTTTACAAATTTTTTTAGATTGGAATTTTTTACAAATAATTTGAGGTTTAAAACAGTATAAGAAGA
>CAHIKZ030002286.1:497500-532500 GCA_903632075.3 Acanthosepion pharaonis | reverse complement strand
TATATATATATATATATATTACTAACAGCCATCATCTGTCTTTTGCAGTTTTTTTTTAGTCCATTCTTGTTCCCAGCTTTCTTTTTACTACCTTCTTTAAAATTTTTGTAAATATTTTTTCTGTGTCTTTTATTTTCACTATGTTATCAAATACCTTATGCTGTTGGACTGTCATTTATCAATTTTATGAATCTTTTAAAATACAACCTCTCAGAATCCCTCGCCATTTTCATGTTGAATAAGTCCGGCGAGAAGATTACTTTGATGTCTTATATATATTTGTGTTGATATACATTGATATCTTGAAAAAAATTAGTGATAAATCTTAAATCAAGAAAAAAAAACGTTTGTTGTAGAATCATTTTCAAATATTACCGTTGAAAAAGACGCCAAAGAAAATAAATTTTACGAGAGCCCTTCGCCTTAACAGTCAGTCTCGTTATTCTGCGGGACATTGTTAGTTTTTCTCGAATAAGAAAATTTTAATATGTTATTGGTTGGTGATCGGGGAACTCGCACTTTAGTGAGTTTATATATAAAAAATTATAGCATTGCGCAAACGTTAGCATTTCATTTCTATATACTTGTTTTTCTGAAATTTTTATTTAGGTTATCTTTTTTCAGATTTCACCGATTATAGGTTTTAAAAAAAATATTCAGCTTCATATAATACAAATCTTTTCTATATATATAAAATTGAAACATCTCGTCGCTTTCTTCCTCAACAAAAATGAACACTGGTAGCGGTATTTGTAGAAACGAGGCGCCAACAAAACAATTAATAATGAACCATATTTATACTATTTTATTTGCTAAACATTGTCATCTGATTACATTAAGCCGAGCAAGTATCTCCAGTAAACAGGACAGTTTAATGTCATTTTACATCAGAAGTAAAAATGTATACGAGGTATCTGCAGAAAACTATTTTGACCTAAAAAAAGATACATATTAAAATATATAGGAGATATATATATATAGAACTATATAATATCCCATAAATACAAACATGACCTCAAACCTATATATAGGTAATTGTACTATATATTTGGAGAAAACAAATATATATTTTCATAAGCGTTCCAAGTCCTATTTAAAATTCAAATATGTTAAATTTTATATTTAAAGATCTGCATGAAACTATTCCTCCTTCAAGTTTTCGTTCTTCTGGATATATGCCGTATTAAACTAAACTTTTCTCCAGGGAAGGATCTATAATGTGATCTTTATCATCTGGACTTCAAATACTTTATTCAGACCTTTGGCTAGCAGGAAACTTTTTTTCTAGAAATACATTCTTGTCAAACTGCTCTGATTTTGACCAGACCCGAACCAAACGCTAGGTTCCTTATTTACGATAATGTTGAAATTTTAAATCTGGGGATTGGTTCAAAAAAGATATTGATATTGAAAATATAATAGATATTTACACATAATACCCTTTATTATTTAAAAATTTATTTGCAACAATTTCCATGGATCTTTGAAAGGTGCTGAGACCATTCATCATTTGGTAAAAACAATCTGTTGCATGGATGGAATTAAGTTTTGTTCTGTTTTATTTCGGTCACAGTTCTCCGAAAAAAGACAAAAAATGAAAAAATTCCCCATTTTTGTTTTCAATAGTGGCGAAGATACAAAATTATCAAAAAGTCTAAAGCAAATAATATAAAAATAATCATTGATAAAGCTAAAAGAAATGAATCTTATGTAGACATATTTTGGCTAAATGATTTTTTAAATTCTACAAACAAAGTAACAAATACAGGTTTTACCCCTTATCAAAGTAATTAAACAATTGTATAAAATTATCATGTATTGGAACAATCAGTTTAATATTCTCAAAAATACACAGTCTGAAAATTTTTAAAAATAACTTACTGGAAATTTTTGTCAATGCTATTACAAAAAATAGTTTTGCTGAACAAAAACATTCTTTTATTCCACCACATTTTATCCGGTGTTGCTTTTGAATATAAATTATTAAAATTTTTATTTACAATTTTGGTTCCAACGACTTTTATATAAAATGCCGAACATTTCTTATTAACGAATAACAATGAAAACCTCAAAATAAATTCTGTTTTCTTAATATTGACCCAAAACGAAAACTACTGTTTTCTCTTTCTCCTTTTTTAATTTTTAATATGTCTAATAACTAAACCCCTGTATATTTTTCAGTCTGGGACTACTAATAATAAAAAATAACAATCAAAATAATGAATAAATAATATTGTTATTAAAGACCACAAACAAAAACGGTGCCTCCTTATTGATATGGCAGTCCCTGCTGACTGCAATGTATCTTTGAAGATATTCAAAAAAATGTCAAAATACAAGGACCTTGAAATAGAAATCTCGAAAATGTGGCATATGGAACATCAACAATCCCTGTTGTAGTTGGAGCCCTAGGACTGGTTGGAAAAAGATTGCAGTAGACTAATTGAAGGGATTCCTGGAAGTCCATGCCTCAAGGAGATACAAAAAATTGTTCTGACAAGTACAGCCCACACTTTACGAAGGGCTTTATCTATGTAATTTTTTTTTTTTTTTTTTTTTTTTGTCAGTGGAAAGTGTCATGATGCCATTTCTAACCTTAGGTCCCTGGGCGGGACCCGAAAAAAAATGTAAACGCCAGAAATCAAAATAAAAATAAAAATAATAATAATAATAATAATAATAATAATAATAAAATTTTCATTTTACGCAAATTAGAATGGTCAGTGTTTTTCTTTTACATGCTGTGTCGACCCTATTTTCCTGAAGGACACTGTCTAGGAATTTAGAATAAGCATATTCTGAAACATATTCCTCTATGCATAGAAAAATAACTTTTTCCCTCGAGTAGTATGTTTCTTTTTCAAAACCAAAATGGATAAAAGATATTTTATAATATAAATCTAAAAATTCTCCAAATTTGATTTCGACAAAATCATCTCATTTTAAACGACAAAATACTTCTTCGTAATACTCTAAGAACCTCAGCCCGACTGGTTGGCAAATAAAAAAAAAAGAAAAGAAAGAAAAAAAGTAAAAAGATAAATAAATAAAAAGAAATTTGTCTTCTTTTCAAATACTAACAGGACTGGTTCTTCAACGTTTGAAAAACAAACACTAATAATTGACACAATTTGACCTTGAATATTTATACATTAATACTACTACTACTGGACAATAAAATATTAACTAATATACAAATTCTTCCCTGAATCTCCAAATTTGAAGTCTTTCTTTTTTGGGTGCGTGTCCTTTCAGGACGTAGAAGACTCAGATCTTGGCAAAACACTTTTATCCTTTCTTTAAAACCTTTAAATGTTGTTTCTTGCCATGTCAACTCCTCCAGACCACGCTGTCAAAAAATCCAAAGCTTAATGCCCAACATGTAATCAATATTTGCTTTTTTGTCCTCTTTTCCTCTATTCAACCTTTTGAGTATCATGTTCTCTGGCCCTCCACTTTTGAAATTTCATCTGCTTCTTCCTTATGTTCGTTAAAGCTTTTCGTTCTTTTTTACACCCTCTCAATATCGTAAACTTTGCTCAAAAACGAAACATCGTTCCTAAAGTTTATTCAAAGAAAGAATTGAAAAGATGATTCCAAGATGATGTGTAACGTAGACCATAGAATAGAATGGAAAAACATTAAAAAATAAAAAAATTGGAAAAAATGTCAAAATCATAAAAAGGGAAATTTAATGGTAGAAATATAATAATGGCAATGCTTAATCTACGAAGTTCGGATAACTAAAGTCTATTTTATCTTATTCCTTCTACTAGGAATAAACAAGCAAGAGAAATAAGATAAAAGAAAGACGAGTCAAAAATTAATAATAAATGGTCCATTTAAGAAATTCAAACTATTACGTCGATATACGACTAGGCGTAAACAAGCAAGAGAAATAAGATAAAAGAAAGACGAGTCAAAAAATTAATAATAAATGGTCCATTTAAGAAATTCAAACTATTACGTCGATATACGACTAGGCGTAAACAAGCAAGAGAAATAAGATAAAAGAAAGACGAATCAAAAATTAATAATAAATGGTCCATTTAAGAAATTCAAACTATTACGTCGATATACGACTAGGCGTAAACAAGCAAGAGAAATAAGATAAAAGAAAGACGAATCAAAAATTAATAATAAATGGTCCATTTAAGAAATTCAAACTATTAAACCTATACGACTAGGCGTAAACAAGCAAGAGAAATAAGATAAAAAAAAAGACGAGTCAAAAATTAATAATAAATGGTCCATTTAAGAAATTCAAACTATTACGTCGATATACGACTAGGCGTAAACAAGCAAGAGAAATAAGATAAAAGAAAGACGAATCAAAAATTAATAATATTCATAATGCTTCATCTAAAATATTCAGACAATTTAAGACTATTAAGTCTTAATACATCTCGGTGTAATCAAACAACAGAAATGAAATGTAATAAAGATTAATCAAAATTAACAATGGCAATGTTTCGTTTGAGTAATTAAATCAACTTAAATCTATTGCGTCTTATTACTACGAAGTGTAAACAAGCAAGAAACATAAGATGAAAGAAAAACAAATAAAAATTAATAATAATTGTTATGAATAATGAAAGTGGTCTCCCCTTGTTTTGCTACTCTCCTCTTTGAAAGAGCTATTTTTGTTTACTGGGACTATAAAAAGACACTATACGCGAACCTTGTATTCTAAGTTGAATAAAGCTTTCTTAAGGCCTACGCCGGCGTACTTTTGTCATTACAATTATGTCAATGCTTCATCTACAAAATAGAGAGAATCTTTAGTTACAAGGTCTGATCAAACAATAGAAATCAGATGAATAATGACAAAATTCAGTCTTATGTCTTATGAAACTCGGTGTAAATATGCAATAGAAATAAGATCAAAAAAACATGTCATTAATTTTGACTCAATTTTATGTCATCAAATGCC
Source organism: Acanthosepion pharaonis (assembly GCA_903632075.3). Taxonomy (NCBI): domain Eukaryota; kingdom Metazoa; phylum Mollusca; class Cephalopoda; order Sepiida; family Sepiidae; genus Acanthosepion; species Acanthosepion pharaonis. The sequence goes on along the minus strand of CAHIKZ030002286.1, from coordinate 527,567 downwards.
GTTATTTCCCATGTATAATACGATTTTTTGTTTCTAAAAAAGAATAATAACAAAAGTTTGGGGTGTGTATTATGCACAGAAAATTGTTGTTTCATAGGTCGATTTCAGTTGCGAAATGACTACTCACCACAAACATACAACAATTTGACACTAACATTCGGCGACTGAGACCCGATAAGGATGTCAAATACAATCACATTTACCTAAAAATATTTACAGATGTAAAATAAAATAAGAATTATCATGAAACTAAATAGGAATAATATCATTCTATGTTTAAAACCATTTTTTTAATAAGCGTAGGAAACGCTGGCCGTAACGAAATTGGAGAGATACAATTTAAACTTTTTGATTACGAAACAAGGGGTGCGTATTCTGCGTGAATAGAAACATTTTCCACACTTTCAACACAATATTAGGGGTGCGTATTATGGATGAAGGCGTATTATACATGAGGGATTACGGTACGTGTTCATACCAAATACAACGTGTATTAATAATAATTTCAGGTTAAAAAATAAGCACGAACTGCTCAAAGATGATTTTTTTTTTATCATTCGAGTTCGAAAATAAAGTTGGCGATTATAGACTTCGAAATATAGAGAAAATTCGCAAAAATCATGGTTAAAGCCTTTTTAAACATAGCTTTTGTGGTGTAATAGGAAACTAACACGCTCGCGTTACTTTCTGATATTAAAAATTTCTATCGGCAGGTTCGTCAATAAGAATTTCGATATCTGTGACAGCAGACGATAATTTCACTGTTAAAAAAACAAACAAACGTTTATAGTAATAAATCATACCTGAGTGCATTTTACCTGATGTCAGAGCTGCCATCTTCTCTGTATTTTTCTTCTAAACTATCTATCAACTAAAATATCGTAAAGAAAGGACAAATTCCTGTTTATCGCAAATAATTCAATAGAAAATAACAGACAGGTTGAAAAAGTGCCGTAACTATGCAACTGTTTTCCTCAAAAAAAAAAAAAAAAAAAAATTCAAAAGAAATCAAAAATAAAAAACAGGATGTCAAAAAGCGAAGTCAATCCCAAGTTTATTAGATAAAAGTTTTCGAAAAAAAATAAAGGAATAGTAATGGCCTGCTTCGTGCCTGAAATAGTTACGTATTATGAACCGGTGACAGCGGTCGGTGTTCGAGCCCAAGTATAAAGCCCGGATTCTTACAAAGTAAATATGATTTTTTGTTTTACGGCGTATTAAACCTTTATCGGTTATTTAAAGCCAGAAAATATCTTTAGCTAGTAAGATTTTCTTTTGGGATATAATAATGACTTACTGATATAAGTCTTACTAATTAATCCATAAGAGGGGGAGAAGAGGTGGATTCATACCTTTCACAAGGGTATTTGCATGTAAGTGAATATAAAAAAAATACAAACCTAAATTCGAACTCGGCTCTCCGATTTTCAATTCCGAGCCGTTATTCATTACACCGACAACACATCCTAGGTTACAGCACCTGATATTCCCAAGTGGTCACCCTTCTAGGCTCTGACCAGGTTCGACATTGCTTAACTTCCGTGATCGTCCAAGATGGCTCTAGCAAGTTAAAAAAAAAAGACAGCCATGTTTGTATACGAAACAGTTACGTACTTATCACTTTATTTATTATTGATTTATTGTGGTGATCTGAAATGGAACCCATGGTATGTCTGGTGCCTTCATTAATTTAATCTCTGTGTTACGTTAGACCACCAATAAAAGTTCAAAATTCTTCATAGAGAACATATTATAGCAAAGTGAATGATTAAGCCCAATTTGATTTTTTTTCTCCATTTTTTTTTTTTCGTTCGTTTTGGTTGAAACCCGATCTGCGGCAGATGTTCCTGGCCAATGAATTGGCGCCAGCAAATCCCAACGCTTTTTTGAATACAAGAAAAGTGCTCGTATTCACATAAATAACAAGAGTAATCATGGGACCACTTAAGCAATCCAGACGACCCTTACGGCCAATTTTGAGAGCCTCGCCTAGAGCAGTGATCAGCAAGCATGCAAGCGTTCTCATTGCGATGTTGTGCCTGACTTAGTATAGGCTACTCAGTAGTTCTGTTGTAGTGGATTCGATTTTTACTCGGCTTGTCACAATTCGAATCAGCCTAAACTGTGCTTAATAAATAGCCTTGGTTGCCTTGTCGCAGTTCGGTGGTTAGCAAACAAGACTCATGAAGGGTTACATCAAAAGTACACTCCTCACTAGGCGGCCCACAAATAGTGTTCGACTAGTGTAGTCTTGTACTGATCTAAACTAAGGTTTACAAATATCTACAGTGATAGTCTGGTACAAGGCTATGCCAACATTTATAAATATCTGCAAGTAATTGAAAATGGTTAGTTTCTTTTACATGTCAAACTTTGCTGTGTTTATTTTTAAATCATTTCACTTTAAGCAAGGCGATAATGCCACTAAGACGCAAAGGGTTGCTGGAAGTGAAAGAGCACGAGAAGACTTTAGGTGAAGGAGCCGGAAAGAAGGGATAAACCTCTACTCCTGTTCAGAAGACGGGAAATGAGATTTTAATGCCAAATATGGACCGCTCAGTGAGTCGCTACTCAGTAGTAATGGCCAGTACTGAGTAGCAATGATCACTGCTCGGTAGTAATGGTCAATACTGAGTAGTAATGATCACTGCTCAGTACTAATGGCTAGTGCTGAATTGCAATGGTTACTGCTACTGCTCAGTAATAACGGCCAATGTTGAGTAGTAATGATCACTGCTCAGTAGTAATGGCCATTACTGACTAGTAATTGTCACTGTTCAGTAGTAATGGCCACTCAGACTAGCCTCACTAATCATTATCCCAAACTGAGGTACTCGTGAGGTTTTGTGAGAGCGATTCTAGCAACCCACAGCTTTACTGAAGTCCTGTCTTAAGTTTGTCTTATCACAGGCCTAACTTGATACATTATCCTTCTTCATGTCTGATATAGTTACGTAATTCCTACCGGTGCCAGAGGTCAGTTTTCAATTCCAGATAAAGCCAGGGTTCTAACAAAAGTAAAACAACAAAACAACAACAACAAAAAAAACACCGTGAATACATAGGCCAGCCTGGTGTCTGAAATAATTACGTATTTCTCAGATCATACCAGAGATCGATGTTCGATTCCAAGTATAAATTGATTGATTTTTTTAACACCTTATCATGCGTTTGAAGGTGATCTAAAACCGATGAGAATTTTCATCTATCTCGAATGCGCAAGCCGATAGACTTAATACACACTGTTTAATAAATAGGAATGGGCGTCTATTTCAAATACGAAGTATCCACTAACATACCTTTTAGAAATCATCAAAAAATTTCATTTATATTATATATATATATATATATATATATATATATATATATATATGAAATTTTTAATATATAAATATATATATATATATATATATATATATATATATATAATTGGTAAAGGATATATATAATTAGTAATATATATAAATTTAAAATTAATGATATAATATATATATATATATATATATATATATATATATTTAAAGAAATATAGTTTTAAGGTGTGCTATGTTTATGGGATAAAGTGCTCAATATCAGAGATAGAGCGTATGTAAATATAAAAGTGAACATTAAAGTCAACACTCAGAGGCGACAGCCTGTTTCATGCTAAAAGCAATCGTCAGGCCACATGTATGTTTAGCATGAATCAGTCTGTCGTTGACTTCAATGTTCACTTTTATACATACATTCGATTTACATATATATATATATATATATATATATATATATATATATATATATATATATATATATATATATATATTCTTTGTAACCGAGAATTGTCCAAATCGTGGAACAGCAAATTTGTTCAATTGTTAGATTAAGCTTCGGACCCTTGGATTTCAGAAAGGATTAAAGATATCTTACTGGAATTCTCCGAGGTTTTTATAATACTATTGAGCTCTACTATGAACAATAAAAATGTATTTAGCTCTAAGTTGACACAGATTGTCGCCGGTGGGTGTTAATTTCAAAGTATTCTTAGGTCTGCAACTAGGAAATTTTGTTCACTGCGTCGTGTCAGACAATTTTTCTCTCCAGAAACTATTTTACATATTTATAAGTCTATCATTCATTCATGCTACGAATTTTGCTGCCAAATATGTTCTGTTGCTCTCGCTGTATATTTAGAAATTCTTGAAAAAAAAAACCAAAAGAAGAATCTGCAATATTATTGGTGCTGACCTGGCATCCCGGCTTCAGGCAGTTATTCCCCCTCCCCCGCTGTTATGTCACTTCCCTGTGCCTTTTCTATAAATACTTTCATGATAATGGTTCTGATGAACTTTCCCTTATGGTACCTAGACTTTATAAAACTTCTAGACTGGAGGCATGATCTCATTGATTTGCAGTTTAGTTGGCCAGATGTAACCGGAAGTACTTTGCTAACAGTTTCTTCTATCGCACTTCTCGCCTGTGGAAGTCTCTTCTGGTTTCTTGCTTTCTAGTCAACTTCCATCTTCAAAATTTAAATGCAACGTCAATCGTTATTTATTTTTGATTCATTTATTTTTATTGTTCTTGCTACTTAATAATGTGTTTCTTTTTTGTATTGTTCCGCACTCAGTAACCCCTTTTGTTTTAGTGGCTTTATTGCCTTTACTTGAAGGGTACAATGATCTAAATACATATATATATATATATATATATATATATATATATATATATATATATAATTATTTTAAAAAATATGAATCCTTGTGTAACAATCATATTTTAAAAAGTAATTATAATTTAACCTCTACCTCTGTATGGAGCACTGTTTTTAAAAAAATAAAAACAAAAATAGTAAAGAACCCCGGATTATTTACCTAACGTGTTCTTTCCTATTTTTCTACATATTTGATATATATATATATATATATATATATATATGTATGTATGTATGTATGTATGTATGTATATGAAAATTTCTCAGAGTTAACCTGTAAAAAAATACAATATTTATAAATATAAATGACAATAAGAAAATTCTAATAGTTGCCGACGCGTTTCGTCTAATGTGGACTTTTCTCAAGGCAAAAATGAAATGAATTAAGGACACACACACACACACACACACATATATATATATATATATATATATATATATATATATATATTTCAAAGGCTCAATCGTAATCATGATCCAATTTATCACACGTACAAATTCAAAAAGAAAACAGAAAATATCTAACACATAACCTGAAATCCAAGAACACTCCACCATGTAACACGCTGTTTGAACCTTTCGAAGGAGACATGCTTAATTTAATTAGGAAGATTAAGTTGTTCAAGAATTCTTCCAACTACTTCCAATCTAAAATTAGGAACGACATTAAAAACATAACAAAACTCTCAGAAATTATGGATTAAGGCTGATAAATCCAAAAATATCTATAAAATTAAACCTTCTGAATATGACAAACTCATCACTGAAAAAATTACTAGCACTTACAAGAAAAGCAAGGCCAATAGCACTTTTTCTTCTATTAATGAAAACATCACCAAATTTGCTAACAAATATGGAGTTGCCGGTAGAATGGGTAACTTTAATATGAAAAACGCATACATTCTATTCAAAGATCATTATGTATAGATATTTTCTGTTTTCTTTTGAATTTGTAGAACTGATGAATTGGATCGTGATTACGATTCCAATGTAATAAATTATAACCATGTAATATTAATGTTTGTGCCTTTTATATTATATTCTTGGAGAAACAGATGTACATCGACTACCTGAATTTTATCCTTTTTATATATATATATATATATATATATATATATATATAAGATACATTTTGTTTTCACTAAGAACGCATCTCGACAGATACGGAATATATATATATATATATATATATATATATATATATATATATATATATATATATATATATATATATATACATATATGTATATGTATATACATATATATGTATATTATCGGTTAATGGATAAATAATAGGTAAATATTATATATATAAATATATATACATACATATAATTGGGTTAATGGGTAAATAATAAAATGTTATTTTATGTATATTAAAAGCTAAAATATTAAAAATAATAGACCAGTATTTATACATAAGGGAAGAAATATATAAATCATCTATATATATATATATATATATATATATATATATATATATATATATATATATATATATATTATTATAGATTAACATTATTTAGGAAAAGGAAAGAAGCATTTGAATATTAATTTAGCAAACTTTCTAATATCATCTCTCGAATCACAATCCGGCTACGCATTCCAGCCAAACGAATTTCTCAAATACGTACGACAAAAAAAAATTGAATAGACAAATATATGCAAGTTTTATTATTGACTTCTATATATATTCCTTCTGTTTGGGGTGAATACATGTTTGTTTTGCTTACATTGATGTCAAAATTTTTTAAAAAAGCCATGAACGAAATCGGTTAGTGTTTTCCTTACGCAAATATAAACGAGATAGCTAACAGACAAGGTCTATGACGAAAACGGTGAATGCTTCTGATAAAGCAAGAATAAAAAGGAAAAAAAAACCCAGATGAGAGGATAAATATTATGACTGGTGGGTCGGGAGATGTCGAACACAAGACGTCAAAAGAATTCTAGGCTGAAAAGGCAAATGAAACGGCAAATGAAAAAGCGAGGACAATATAGGTGACAACCACCGGTGGGAAAAGGAGAAAGAAAAGCGATCGGGACATACAAGACGTCAATAAGGGTGAATCAATGAATTTAAACTGAATTTTCGCATAATGTTCGATCTATGTAATTAATAGAGACTAATTAAGTGTATTGACAAGGTAGGAGACTGACTTAAAAAAAATTTTGTTCTCTAATATTAATGCTTTTTTCTTCATTAAGAAACTGATGTATGGTTAGTGTAAAATTGTTATGACGTCTTCCCTCAAATGAGGCTATTGTGGACTCTTCCACTTACTATAAAGTAATAGGATAGTAAGCCTCGGGGGAATGGTGATATACACTGTTTATACGGTATCAAAGGGAATATTTTGGGCCGAGCCTACGGGCTCAGAGAACCCACGCTAAACCGGCTTTGTGCCACATCGGACCCACGTGGTGGGGGAGGGGGCGTTAAATATAATGGTGATATACACTGTTCAACTATCAACCTCTCTGCCTCGGCGGAGAGGAACACGAACGAAGCTTTGCCGAAGGGCAAAGTTTCGTCCAGGAAGGTAGACAGGCCCTGGAACCGTTTATACGGATTCAAAGGGAATATTTTTGGCCGTGCCTACGGGCTCAGAGAACCCACGCTAAACCGGCCTTGTGCCACATACGACCCACGTTGAGAGGCGTTAAATATAATGGTGATATATACTGTTCTATAGATATGGTTGGTACCGGGAAGAGAGGAGGAATCAAGAGATTCAACCAGAGACTCTGCCCGACTGCGACTCAGTCAACACATTCTCCAGGAACGGTCTTACCAGGAATATACAAAAGACTATATGTAAATATTGTGTACACTTTCTTGTTTCAATACATTTTGTTCTAAGTACATTTTGTGTTGCATTATTATTCCATGCATTAGTCAAGTTTCAACATATATATATATATATATTTATATATATGTTATATTTATATAGAACCTATACGAATATTAAAAAACATTCGAAACAAAAAAAAAAATATCCAGTGTTGACTTGTTATAACTATTTATATTTCTATTCTCTCTATCTCTAATTAATAATGATATTTATCCCATAAATATAGTTCATCGTAGGATCAATAAAGATTCATATATATATATATAAATATATATGGTATATATATATAACATATGTGAAGGAAAAGAGATTCAATTGTCCAAATCAGTAACAGCATCGACATTTGTCCATCCCAGGAAATGTTTAATATCTAAAAAAACACTAAACTTATTGATTTTTTATTTCATAGTTTTTCAATTAAGACGTTTAGCATTATCTTCAAACCATTTGTCAAGAAAGAATCATAAAAGACATCGATTTATTGAGTTATTCATATTTTAAAGATAAACTAAAAGATGTTGAAATTTTTATAATAAACCCAATAATAATTTTATCAAGTAACTTTAATCAGCATTAATGAAAATAAAACGAAAAAGCATTTATGCATTAATTAATGATAGCTAAGGATCAAATCAATACTTACAGATATTACGTATCAAAGTCCATATATATAGAACCATTCAGAGAATGGTAAAAAGATTTTTTCCAAAATAAGCAGTAAAAGATGAAAACTGGAAATCAGGAAATTTTCTGGAAAAATCATCATCATTTACTTTCACTTAGAGATTTTCATACATTCTTTGTTGTTTTAGAATTTTAATAGTTAAAAAATTTTCATTCTTTAACTAATTTCAAAGATATCATTAATCATTTTAATAACAAACGGTTCAAATATTAATCGAACAATTGATACTTTTTTCTCTCTCTACCTCTGTGTAAAATGTATGTGTGTTCTCATTTTTGGTTCTAATTATGGCCTTTTGTCAAATCCATTAATTTATAAATAAACCAAGAAAATTTTTTTCAATTTAAAATTGTCTCAGACCATTTCACGAAGCATGACGTTAAACGATTTATGAACTTTCTTTTTATCTTTCTCAAAGAATTTTTCATGATTTTATCGCTGAAACTCGATGGCATCAGTTCAGATCTTTTTTGAAAACCATTAAACGGAATAATTAGTTTATTTTTCAACATTAAATATTTTGGAGGATGTATAATTTTGTTGTAACATTTATTTAGAGCTCATTGTGAATTAATCAAACGATATATATATATATAGCAGATATTATATATATATATATATATATATATATTTAAATGTTTTTAATCCAATATAATTTTCTGATTTTTTGGTTCTGAAGGAAATTCCAATATAACAATATAACCATGAAAATTTTGATTTGTATTAAAAATATTAATATAAATAATTATATATTTATATTATATAACAATTTATTCGATATATATATATATATTTTTAAATAACTATATATTAAATTATTATTATATTTCATATAGATATATATATTTATATTGATATATTTTATTTATTAAGAGACCATTTACTGTTGATTTTTTTTATTAATATATATATATATACCATATATTATAAATATTCAATGGGTCTATCGGAACCTTTTTTAAATCAACCTGTAAAACACGATTTTACAAAACCTGATATTGTTCATGTCCTCATGATAAGATTTTTAAGGGTTAATCATTTTGAAAAATTGGTTTTTTTTATTTTTCAAAAAAACTTTACATTAATTTACAGCCATACCAAACAAGAAACCTTCATTCTGAAATAGATTAATTTGATTTTTTTTTTTTAATAGTAATGAATGTTTTGTGATGTACCTGATTATTAAATTAAAAAAAAAACGTTGAAAAAAAAAAAAAAACCAAAACTGATTTCAAACTATCCGACAGATGTTATATTTATTTTTTTAAGAAACATTAAAGATTTTTTGGAATCTATAAGAAAAGAATTCAGTCATGCTTTTTTTTTTTTTTGCTTTAAAATTTAATTAAAATTATTATTATTATTATTTTTTTACAATTATTTAAACCCGCTTTTTATCCTTTAATAAACTTTCCAAATTATTTCTTTTTAGGTCCTAAAAGAATTGTCATATTTAATCTGAAATTTATTTTCTAAAGTATATGGAATATTCAGCTATTCACAAATGCCCATGTCCATTCAATTGGTTTGTCTCTTGTTTATTTACCAAAAATGTTAATCTCCCTCCAATTTTTTTTGGAAAATTTAAAAAAATCCTTTTTAATGGAAAAAATTCAGATGGTATTAAGAGACATTGGATTGTATTCAATTCTGTGAATTTCTTTTGATCTTTTCTTTTTATTTTTGTTCTTTTCTTCTTCTTCTTATTTTATTTCTTTTATTAAAATTATTATTATTATTATTATTTTTACCTTTTTTTTTTTTTTCGAAAAAAAAGTTAAAAAAATCGTTTTCCTAAATCCATTTAAAAGTTAAAAAAAAAAGAATAAAGTAGAAAAAAAGAAAACTTTTGGAATCGATGAGATAATAGAAAAATGATTTTCTTAAAGAAAATTTTAAAAATATATTGAAAGATAAATTTAAAACAAACAGCTGTTGAAAACAAGAAGGCATTTTTTTAAAAAAGAGAGATTTTGGATTAAATTTTATTATTTCAAAATTTTGTTTTTTTTTTTAAAAAAAACATTTTTTATCAAATACAAAAGGTAAAATAAGAAATTTTAAAATGATTATTGAGCGTAAAATAAGTTTTATTAAAGAAAACTGGTTATACATAAATTAAAAAGAAAAAAAAAAAAGAAAATCTTTGAAAAAGAGATTAGAAAAAAGAAAAAATTTGAGTCAATTTAAACCAAAATCTATTTTAAAATTTTCATTTTTTTTATTATTGGAATAAATTGAGACAAAATGGAATGAAATTTCCAAAAATAGGAAATTATATTTAATCTCTTTTCAAAAGTTAAAATAATAATTAAATGAAAAAATATCAGACAAGGATTTTTTTAAAAAAAAAAATGCTAAAATATAAATTTGTAAAAACAATTTTTTATTTCTAGTTTATTAAATAACATTTTATATAAAATGGAAATTTTTACAAAAAATGACTTTTAAAAAGAAACCTGGAGGAAGTTCGAATTTTGTCAAATCCAAAGAAAGAAGAAAAAATTTAAAAAATTTCCAAAAAAAATAAAGAAATTTTTTTTCTGGTTCTTTAAAAAAGAAAAAATTGGACTGAAAGTACAGATAAAAACCAACAAAAACAGAATCCAATTATCTCTATTTGAAAAATGGGAATTGAAAGCCATCAAAAAAAAAGGAAAACTTCATTATTAAGATGCATGATTTTAAAGGACCCTATCATGCAAGACACGGAACTTCATTCAGAGGAAGATGACCTTTCAGATGGTTCATTTGTTTCAACCATTTTCTGCATTTTTTTACAAATGGTTAGTAATCAAAATCCTTTTTCATCACCATTTCGAGAATTTTAAAAAATCCATTTAGAATTTAACCCTATGCATTATCAAGTCATTCCAGATATTAAAATATTTTGATTTCAATAATTATTAAAGCAATAAAACAATATTTTCTTTTTAAGATATCGAAAAATTCTTGTTATTTTTTCGATATTGTCCTAAATTTAGTTCAAAAAATTGAGTTCATCAAATGGATTTTTACTAAATCTAAAAAATACTAGTATTAAAATAATATAACTAAATTTTACAAAAAAAAAAAAACATTTTTTAACAAAAAGCAATAATATATATATAATATATATTATTAAAATGATATTAACATAATTAATTTTAACATCATTTTTAAAAGTTTGTTATTATAAAAAATGATAAAATTTAAAGAACATTATTTTAAAAAAAAATTATTTAAACAATTATTTTTTTCCATTTTTTTTGGAAAATTTCAAAAACATTAATACATTTAATAATAAAACGGTAATATTTTTTTAATCTTAATCTCTTAACAAATAATTATTATAAAATAAAAATATATATATATAATAATATATTAAAATAAATAATATATATTGTTAATTATTTAAAAATGAAATGTAAAAAAAAAAAATTGGACTGGAAATTCAATTCTTGAATCGAATGACTTTTTTTCATATTGACCAATCATGAACATTAAACAGAGAAAACTAACGATATATATATATATATATAATATATATATTTTGATGATCGGAATATATAAAATATAAATATATATATATATTAAGTAAATCTTTGTCACTGTATGTTTATGTGTGTTTGTGTCAAACTTCAGTATCTGTCTATATTTCTATAATAATTATATTAAACAAATAATTGTAGAAATATTCGGACTATTATTTCATCTTTGTCGCCATATTTATTACAAAATTTTGCCGTTATAAATTTGTCTTTAAAAACCGGAAAATATGGAAAGTCGAACTGAACCCTTTATTTGTCTCTCCGGTTAGACATTTACATTATTCAGAATAATGTTTAATGGGAATAATTTATAATAATAATAATAATTTAATAATTATCCCTAAAAATTTTAATAATTTTCCAGTAGGTGAATTAAGAAAATTACAGACTAATCTGAATTCAAAATGAGATGACAATAGATTTTTTTCGACATGCAGGAAAGAATGTCAATAAAATATTCCAAATGTGATTGATAAGGCAATAATCCCATTAAAATTGCAAAATAGCTAAAAAGAATTGATAATGATATCAACCGACCAGTGTACAAAAATTGGCAATTTAAACCGCTTCATGACTTATACCAAAAAAGCTGAAAAATTGTCCCGTATAAATCAGTGGGCTACTATTGCAGGGTTGAAAGAGAAACTTCCAATTTTATCCTTGAAATAATACCAATGCTTAACAACAACAATAATTATCAAGCATATATACTAAAATATTGTGTCAGCCCAAAATGCAATTCTGTGATAAATATCCAGAAACGATTGATCATCTTGTATCAGGTTGCACGATATTGGCACCCACTGAATATAAAACCCGGCATGACAGAGTGGGCCAATATCTGCACTGGAAAATCTGCAACTTCTACGGGAAGGAAACTGAAAGAAACTGGTATGAACACCACCCAGACCCGTTTACGGAGATAAGGCCTGTGACAACTTTATGGGACTGCACAATACACACTGACAGAACAATCAAAGCCAACCGGCCAGATATTGTTATTAAAGACCACAAACAAAAAAGAAAGTGCTGCCTTATTGATATGGCAGTCCCTGCTGACTGCAATTTATCTTTGAAGATATTCAAAAAGCTGTCAAAATACAAGGACCTTGAAATAGAAATCTCGAAAATGTGGCATATGGGAACATCAACAATCCCTGTTGTAGTTGGAGCCCTAGGACTGGTTGGAAAAGATTGCAGTAGACTAATTGAAGGGATTCCTGGAAGTCCATGCCTCAAGGAGATACAAAAAATTGTTCTGACAAGTACAGCCCACACTTTACGAAGGGCTTTATCTATGTAATTTTTTTTTTTTTTTTTGTCAGTGGAAAGTGTCATGATGCCATTTCTAACCTTAGGTCCCTGGGCGGGACCCGGAAAGAAATGTGTAAACGCCAGAAATCACAGAAAATAATAATAATAATAATAATAATAATAATAATAATAATAATAATAATAGATCAATTACAATAAAAAGCTGTACCATATATTATATAACAACTAGAATATTCGTTCTTCTCGTAGATCTTAATAACTTCAGTATATGATTTTTTTTTTTTTCTTATTAAATCAATAATAGTTTCTTAATTTTCTTTTCAAAGAAAACATGAATTTTTTTAGCCCCCCCTCTCCCCGTTTGACATGTCCTAACGGCAAACATAATTTCTCTTCGGGACCATTCAGAAGTAAAACTTATGAATTGTTAATTTCCGAGGTTGAGGGCGGGTAACTGAATCCGTGAAAAATGAAACTTCTGATAAGGAGAACCACTGTATTTAAAATTTATAATATGCTTGTTACTCGTTTGTACATGACTTTAATCTAGGCTTGTTTTTTTTGTATTGTTTGCAGGCATCATTGTCAGGGAGAGTTACACACCAAGAGTAAAAACTGATTGCCTTTGGAAACAAATATGGTAAGATATTCCTATTTAGTCGTTTTTTTCCCTCTCTGTTATATGTATAAATGTTGTTGTTTTTTGGGGGTTTTTTGTCTAAATTTTATTTTGTTCACTTTTCTCTTACTCTATAGCCCCACTTTAATTTATATCACTTCTTTTAGTGTGTTTTTTCTTTCCATATTTTCAGTCTAATTTTATCTGTTCGTAGATATCTATTTCAATCTCTTCATTATCTATAGCAGTTTCTTCCTTATGTATCTATTTCAGTCACTTCGTTATCTATCTATCTGTCTTCTATTTCTCTCTCAATTATCTATCTATCTAAAATAAAAGGTATTTTTATCTATCTATCTATCTATCTATCTATCTTAAAATCTATCTATCTATCTATTTAAGTCTCTTCCTTTGGGGGGTATCTATCTTTCCTATCTAATTCTTTTGCTTTCTTTATTTTCTATCTATCTATCTATCTATCTATCAAATCTATCTATCTCAGTCTCCTCATTATCTATCTATTTGAGTCTCTTCCTATCATCATCTATCTATCTATCTATCTATCTATCTCTTCATTATCTATCTAATTCTGCCTCAGATTTATCTATTATCTATCTATCTCTAAATTCAGTCTCAAATCATCTATCTATCTCAGTCTCTTCCTTATCTATCTATCTATCTATCTATCTTCATCTTTTCTATCTATCTATCTATTCATTTTATCTATCACTTCATTATAAATCTATCTAATTCTGCCAATAATCTTTAGCTATCTATAATATCTCAGTCTCCTCATTATAAATCTATCTCAGTCTCTTCCTTTATCTATCTATCTATCTATCTATATTTATCTATCTATCTATCTATCTATCTATCTCTCTTCATTATCTATTTATCTAATTCTGCCTCTCTTTTAGCTTATCTTCTATCTATCTATATAATAATAATAATAATAATAATAATAATAGAATTTAAAAAAAAAAAAACAACTATATATTATATAAAAATAAGAATATTCGTTCTTCTCGTAGATCTTAATAATTTAGCATATTTTTTTTTATTTTCTTATTAAATTAATAATAATTTCAAATTTTCTTTTTAAATCGGAACCCTACCGCCCGCCGCCCTCCTCCCTTTGACATGTCCTAAAATTAAACAAAATTTTTTTTTAAATTTTCCAGAAAAATAACTTAAACATATCATTTAACTTTTGAATTTAAAGCTCACTCTCTCTCTCTCTAAACTCTCTCTCTCTCTCTCGCTTTCTTCTCTCTCTCTCTCTATATTATCTGTCTCTCTCTCTAAATCTATCTTCTTATCTCGTATTTTGAAATGTTGAACTTTTTTTTATCTTATAAGAATTTCATCAATATAAATGAATTTTATTTTAATGCTTAATTTCCTGCCATTGAACAATTTGTAGCCAATCACCTTTAACTGTCTCCAAAACAAAGAACCTCTAAAACTCATACATGTCGTCTTGCCAGGAAAAAACAACTTCGTGTGATTCTAGCTCAACGCAAAATCTGAACGAAATAGTGTTTTTTTTTAATGCTCTACGTTTCAAATGCTGATCATGACTCTCCACGGTTTCCTTTTGTATTCATTAATCTGTGAATTAACATGCTCTCTTGCGAAATATAATGGAGCAGTTTCCTGTTGATTTCCCCAAAAAAATTTATTGGATACTCAACACTGAAATCAATACCAATAAATAACAAACGCCAGTAATGAATATAGGAAAATAATGTATTAACTTAATAATACAAACTGGTAATGCGGGTTAGTAGTTCCAGGAATGCGGGTTAGTAGCAAATATATATATACAGTCTTTTGGTATTTTATATCACTGTATGACTTCTTTACTGAGTCTATACGTTTTCGCTCACTGTGACTCCTACAACGCTGTTACCTTCAAACTCACTCTTCCGGTTACCTACAACCTTTTACTCTGTCACTCTGGACGCGACTCGGTCTTACTCTCTCGGGTCTTCACATAGCAGTAGTATATGTATATACTGGGTGAGTCCATTTGTGTGTTTTTAAAGAACCTCATGAGTTCTATTAATATAATTTGTAGTGAACTGTTATTAAAAGTTATTATATTTCTCTATTCAAGTGTCATCAGCGGAAAATTTTTCTGCCATTTCCTGACCCTAACTGGAGATCAAGTGACATTACGTCTCTTCCATACCCCAGCAGCTTCCCCAGTATTCTCAATCGGAAGACTATAGGAATAAAAAACGATACCTTCCAAAAACTAAGCACAATAAATAAAAATGTCCTTGGAAACAAATATATGATTTCTCAGCCCTTGTGTAATATCATTCCTCCTATATGGTAGTCAATGCTGGATATTTTCCTCGCATATATGAAAAATTTAACTATTTATAACATATATATGGGTTTTTTAAGGATGCTTTAGAATAATTATGGACTTCAAATATGTGAGCAACGAGAAAGTTTTAAGAAAAATGATAACGAAAACGAGACTTTTGATTAGGATCAGAAAGAGACAATTTTCATGGATACATCATGAGAAAAGAGGGCCTGGAAAATCTGACACTCACTGGATATTTTGAAGGCAAAATGAGACAGACGGACACAGCAAATAACCTAACCAAATAGATGTAAATAGATGGCAGAACCAGGAATATATTTATATTGTAAAAAGGACGAAAATAAAATGACAGGAAGTAATCTAGAACCATTTTCAAAATAAAGAAGTCGGGACACAGCACATAGAAGAAGACTCGGAATGATAGACATTTTTCTTTTGCCTTTATCTATAGTTGTCTGCCTTGAAAATCAGCATTTAATGTCCTAGCTTTGACTGGATTGACCAAGAACATGAAGGAATAGTAAGAGGTGAAATATTATTTTAAGGACAAAAGGGATATAAATTCGTGATTCAATCAAACTGCCTACGACCTGAAAAAATACAACAAATCATGAAAAAAGTTATATTTTATATACATAGAGTGAAAAGAAATTTTTCAACAAGGTTGAGATAACGGACAGACACTCTTTAACGTTGTCCCTCATAAATGTGTAGGACATTTATATTGTTATATCGCCTTTGTTCGACTGGAGAGAAGCTTTCTTCATGACTTTTACAATGAGTGAACAATTTGATTTTTTTTTCTTCTTTTTTTTTCCTTGTTTGGTAGGAGCCTGTTAAGTCGTCAGTTGGACTAGTTGTGACACGCTGGTTGTGGGTGGCAAAAGAGAGTTCTACCGCTGTTATATTATTTAACGGAATAAAGAAATAAAAAAAAAACATTACAATGGTAGATGGCACTTGAAGATAAAGAATTTTTAAAGTCTCTTTCGCTGTCTTTGTTCCTTGGATGTGGATGACAATCGCTTTGGGCTTGCCTTTGAAGTTTGGACTTGTTGACCTCTTCAGCTGATTTCAACGCCCAAATAAAGT
Source organism: Acanthosepion pharaonis (assembly GCA_903632075.3). Classification (NCBI taxonomy): domain Eukaryota; kingdom Metazoa; phylum Mollusca; class Cephalopoda; order Sepiida; family Sepiidae; genus Acanthosepion; species Acanthosepion pharaonis. Next base: position 510,480 of record CAHIKZ030002286.1, on the reverse strand, counting down.
CGGTTAGAACAATACCCCTAAATTTATATATATATATATATATATATATATATTATCATAGTAGATATAAATATACAGATGAAAGTAGCCGGTCAGTCAGCTAACCCCATGTATTTAAATCGACCCCATAAAATAATATAATAATAAGCACGCACGTACAAACATACATACATACACAAACATGCACACTCGCACACACACACATATATGACCGTGTTATGAAAATTAAACATCATATAAATACATACATACAACAATCTATTTCTTGTTAGTAGTTAATATATTTAAACCTTGAAAATAGCTAAATATATAGCCGAAAACGCTCATGAACATGGACACAATATTTCGACCGTGTTTTGAAAATGAAACATTATATAAATACATACATACAAGAATCTATTCCTTGTTATTATATATGTATGTGCATGTGTATGTTTAAACGTATATGTTTAAACGTTATTTTTATGGATACTCTATTATAAAACACATTAAATGTATATATGTTTTATAATACCAAATATACATGTTAACAGAGAGAGTCGACATATATATATGCCTGTGTCTATGTCATTGTGTTGCGTATATATATATATATATATATATATATATATATATATATATACGTATGCACACACACACACACACACACACACACACACACACACACACACACACACAAATATATATATATATATATATATATATATATATATATATATATAATAACATAATCTAACAATATCAATTTTTTTTATTTTTTCGACATCGAAGTTTCTTAGTAATGTCCATTCTTCATTCAGGTTCTTTTTTTTTTAATGATATTTCCAATTTAAAAAAAAAACAGAACCCATTGAAGAATGGTCATTACCAAAAACCTTCGAAGTCAGGGAGAACAACAAAAATTGATATTTAAAAGTTAAGAAATCTTTTTATATAATATTATAAATGCTCTATATCTAGTATTATTTTAACACGTTTTAATATTGAGTATTATATATAAAATATCTGCTGTTTCTTAAATTTTAAATCTTCTTATATGTATACATATGTGTGTGTGTGTGTAATATTTGTGTGTATGTGTGTGTGTCTGACTATACTAATAGATAACAAGATGTTTATTTTTAATGACGACACAATTGGTACCACTTAGCTTCAGTTTAAAAACATCTCTGTCAAACAGGCAATGCTATTATATTAATAAAACGATTAAAGAAAATAACAACTGCTATCTTCAGGTGCGTAGCAAACCTCCAGATTGGACTTTTATGACATTCAAATATGGAATAGTCCATGCTCATTTAATGAATGGGTTTAGACAGCAGAGCAGGTACTTGTGTTCGTGACACTACTTTTAAATTAATTCCAACTTTTTTACTCAAAAGTCACTCTTGTTAGGAGATTTCCACAATACCTAACAGTCATCCTAATCATAAACAACTCATCTTCAATCTCGTCCATGCTGTTCTTAATGTTAACTATTGAATGTCCGAAGTATTACTGCCTTTGTTTTTTTAGTTCTCACACATATTTTGGAAGAGTCGTACTATAAGCATACTGCCTTCTCATGAAGATATTCTTGTGGTTACAGAATCATTGTTTTTACGACTCTTCATAAGACATTTATGGCTTCTTTCTGCCCTTCCCAGTCGTACGATAGACTATATTCGTAGTTCAATACTTTTCCCCAATTACAAGAAGTGGCTGAATTCGTATTACATGCACACGATACCCTCAAGATATTTTAAATATTACTAATATTATTATTCTATGTGCCGTGTCCCTTACTATCTAGCTATTAGTAAAATTTGTCTTTTCATTATCTCTTCCTCTCTCTCTTCTGCTAAACATTTACATAAGCTCACGAGATGGATTACCCGCTGCTTTCTTATCTCATTTGCCTTCAATAAAACCTGTCAGTGTCCAATTCTCCAGACCCTCTTTCCTCATTACGTGTTCTGGAAATTTCAACTGTCTCTTTCTGATTCTAAGTATAACGGCCCTCTTTGTTTCTATTTTCCGAAATAATTTCTCGTTGCTCATTAGTTCAATCCAGGATATTCCCAGCACCCCTCTGTGGAATCACATTTCTGTCGCCTCAAGTTTCTTTTCCATCTATTGGAAGATTGTCCAACATTGTCTGCCATAGAGGAGGATAGATTTTATATAACAGTTTAGTGCTCTTTTCTCTGTTTCTAATGAAAAATTCCTTTTCTCTTAATGCTTTGCCTAGCTTTTGGAAAACATCTTTCGTCATCTGTTAGAACATTTCCCACATTGTAATTGCTTCATTTCGAAATCTCCAATTTTTCATTCGCACTGACAACCATACATTGTGTATTATTATTATTTATTTATTTATTAGTCGGATCGGGTTGTCTGTGCAAGAATTGCTTAATTTAATATTGTTACTATTAATGTAGATAAATCTATTTCTCTAATATATATCTATATGACTGCCATAAGCAGTCAAAAATTAATTTCATTATTACCAGTTAAAATGAAAACGGGCTAGCTAACCGGTTTCGAACCTCATTTTTTCTTTTTAAATAATTTACTTTATTAACCTCGATTTAGCTCTGCTGAGAGAGGTTCGAATCCGGTTATCTAGCCCGTTTTTCATTTTTACTTTTTATTATCATCATGAGTGGTAATAATAAAATTAATTTTTGTCTGTTTATGGCAGTCGTAAAGTTTTGTACCACTAAACATATCTTTAAATATATCTATATGTAGTCTTAAGCAGTAGATTTAGAACTTTCCAAGTGAGATTTTGCGAAGACCCCATTGTCAGCCCGTCAATTAAGATATAAATAATTCATGTTTTTCAATCCAGATTTCCAGTAACATGGTGACTGGGTTTATGGACGTAGAGCTGTGTAATTAGTGCAGATCTGCGAGAAGAATGAAGACATGGCTGAGTAAATGGAATGTCGATTTTTATTATCGTCAACTCCACTTCGGCGTACATGAGTAATCATGAAATATCTAATAAAATAAATAAAAAGGGGAATATATAAAGCGGACCCGACATTGTGCTGCTTCTGCTTAGATCTGGCATCCAGCAGGTCTGTCCCCTCGTTTTCCGTGTATGCCCGTCTTCTAAACTGGCTACCTGCTGCGGACGCCTGATCAGGGGCATTTTCTGTTTGGTTTTTGGTTTATACTGCAGCTATACTGAGTGGGCATTAGTTACAGTTTTCTGGGAGAGAGCGCATAATCTGGCGGGATCCCCAATCTGAACAAGACAAGGACGCTCAAACCGTCGGTCATGATTGATTCGTTGAGCTGTTTTCTTTTACGGTTAATCAACCCTTTGGAGGTTATTTAAAGCCATAAAATATCTTTGGATTGAAAGAAATTTTTGGAGATGATTTGGGGATAAAAATTCTACTGATTAACACATAACTGATGGAAAAACAATTGGATTCTTAACTTCGCCAAAGTTTTTTGTGCGTAAGTAAATATAAAGTACCTGGCTAGATTTTTTTTTTTCAAGCATTTCACCCCAAGCAAGGCGGGAGAGACACCATAACGCAGGGGTTTACAGAGAGTGGAAGAGGGAAAAGATTGTGCATAGAGAGGATTGAAGAAAGAATATAAGAAGAACAGGGAACAAGTTAACAGAAGATGGCGATTGACGTCGCATATAATTTTTTGAAGATTGTAATTATCAGGGAAGCAAGTAAGAGGAAGGGAGTTCCACTGTCTGGAAGCGCGAGAAAATAAACTGCTGGAGTAGGAGCGGTGGTTGCATTTAACTATTTCAACAGTAAAATGGTTGAACCTAGATAACAATCTAGTAGCATATACATAGGGGTGCTGAAAAATTGTCGGTAAACCACATTCTAAAGTTTGACCAAATGAACAAACGCAGGGTTTTTATTTAACTTTTCATCACCACTCGTATCTATCTATCTATCTATCTATCTCATTCGCTACATGATCTATCTATCTTAATCTCTTTACAATCTATCAATCAATCTATCTATCGGATATATGAAGGGAACTGGAGGAAACACACTCGACTGATATATATATATATATATATATATATATATATATATATGTGTGTGTGTGTGTGTGTGTGTGTGTGTGTGTGTGTCATTCACAGACAGTACTGTTTCGCTGTATAACAGCTCCTCAATGTGACTAGATATCCGAATACTTCAAGCCTGGATCGAAACCCAACCGATCAGTCAGAGTTTCTACCACTAAGCTATCTTAATTCGACAGAAAGAATCAACTAAATCTAGCGTATTGTTTTTACAAATGAAAACAAATGCCAATCAGCCGGAGTGCTCCAATTCATTTTACTGAAGAGCTTTGCATTAACGCATGTGGCTGTTGTTTATAGAATTAGCTTATCACTCTACAGTGCTCAACTGAAATATATTTTCAAGAGCTAAATTATATATATATATATGTGTGTGTGTGTGTGTGTGTGTATGTGTGTGTGTGTGTGTGCGATTAGCATACTTTAATACGTATGTTCCAAAAATAGATATACATTAAATCTAATTAAGATTAAGCATGCAGCTGCATATTTCTACCCACGAGCACACGCATTCACACACGCAGATGTGCATATATATATATATATATATATATATATATATATATATATATATATATAATTTGTTCAATAATTTTAACATAAATATATTTAAAACCCTTTATTCTCCATTCAACGCCATCACTTGATAAGACACCAGAAATGTTGAAACAAAATGGCGATTTTTTGTCGTGATTTTTTAACATATTTATGTTATAATTTTCGAATAAATTACCTTTGCTCTACTCTGTTTAGAGCACTCTTTTTTTAAGAATAGTATATTTTTTGGTTATTGGAATTTATTCCCTATACACCAATCCTATACTTGGGCATATATATATATATATATATATATATATATATATATATATATATATATATATATATGGCCTTTACGATTGCATCTAGCACAAAACACACTGTCGCCTCTAAGTGTTGACTTCTATGTTCACTTTTATATTTATATATATTTATATGTTTATATATATATATATATATATATATATATATATATATATATATATAAGGATGATTGAAAAAATAACTCCCCGTTTTGAAATACTTATAATTTATTTATTAACTATAATTTTTACAAGAAATGGTTATAAGAATGAAGCGATTAGCATGAGGTTTTATTTAAAAATTCGATATGGGCACCAGATTTCGACACCGGCTTCCCGAGCCGCCCAGGAATCGCGTTAACTGATTCCACCAGGAATTCTTGTGGTATAAAAGACATAACTTCTTTTGTTCGCCCTTCAAGTTCTTTCATAGACTTGCTCCTTTAACAAACCCCATGAAAGAATTCACAGGTTGTTAAGTCAGGACTCCTGGCTCGTTACTCATACATGAAATAGGGAGTTACTTATCTATCTATCTATCTATCTACGAAATGAATCAATAAATGAAATGCACTGTCTTAAGTGCATTGACAATGAGGGAGATTTTGTTGTAAAATAGACATTTTTTTATAAAATCAAAGCCTTTCGTGGCTAAGTGAGTCAAGCTAAGAAATTTTCTCCACGAGGCGTTAAAATTTTGCAAGGCTAACCCACTTTCAGAAATGTGTATACCAGCGCCAAAACATAAGAGTACTGTTTTTCTGAAGTGGGTCGGGCTGAGACCTTTTCGCCGCTCCCTCCTAGACACCCGTCATTCTCGGGGGACTAATCCGTACTGTAGACACCTGCTCAAGTACACTTGTGCTTCTCTAAAACCAACAAAGCCAACCTCAGGTTTATATTGCAGCTATGCTGAACAGACCTTAGTTACAATTCCTGGGAGAGAGCACATCATCTGGCGTGATCAACAGCTGAAATTATGGTTTATTTGAATATATTTTCCACGCAGATCAAAGTTTCCTAATATTTCAAGGACATCTTCATGTCATACTTTATCAAATGCCTTTGTGTAATCTGTGAAATATAGGTATATATCTTTCTTCCATTCCCTTGCTCCCTCTGATAGCAGTTTATTTATCAGATTCGCATTTCTTATTCAACCTTCTCGAAGAAGGCCATGTTCTTCGTCTATTTCCGTTCTTATTCTGCCACAAGATTCGTTCATTAAAATCTTAAGGGTTAATCGTGTGTCTCCTCATGGAGTTCGCAATCATTTGTATCTAATTTCTTTGGTAATGTAAAAATTTATATATAGTTCTTCCTGTATTTCGCCGTTGTCGTATATATGACGTGATCGTTTAATGTTGTCAAAAGCTACTTAATCTCGCCTGGTTTTTTTCATCTTCAACTTGATATCTGCTGACCTAATCTTGGATTCTAATAGTGCAACTTCTTTCTTCTGTCGCTTTAGCTTGTCTGTTTCCATGGAAGAACTATACGATGGATTCATTCCATCTCTGTAGTTTTTTCTTTCCCCAATTCTCTTTTCGATTTTATACATCCTTCAGAAGCGCGCGTTTTATGTCTTGTTGGGGTTTTTTTATATCTTTTTCTGTATGTCTACTTCGTCTGTGTTCTGCAGTTTGTTTTTATCTTTCAAATGTTTTTAATTATGTGACATTTGCTTTATCCGTCGTCTCTTTTGCATTGGATCGATTTTGTCACATTGTCATCTACTTCTTTTCATTTCATTTTTCATATGTGAGGATTATATTGATGTTGTGACTATGTGTCCCTTAAGGGGCTCCATTTTGAGTCCGTAGACATGTTTCTAGAGTCCCTCTGGAGATTATCTTACTGCCATTTAGGCATTGCTTCTGTCCTATTTCAGTTTGTAATCTTATCCTTAGTTTGCATATAACTCGAAGATGATCTCTCCTACAATCAGCGGTTTGATATGTTTTAATGCGTAAAACTGCATTTCTAAATGGGATGCCCATGCTTAGGTAGTTGAATGCCTCCTGTTGGCGTCTTGGGTGTTCTACAAACCTGGTCTTGGTTATTATTTGGTTAATTAATTAATTAATTCACTATTGGCTGTGAAGCAATGAACCTATTTTTCAGCTTTTGGGTGGCCCTGTGAATCGAGTTGCCATATGCATTGAGTTACCATAAAAACGGAATTTTATTTCTATTTTATTTTTTATAGTTTAAAACATTTTTTTGATGTTAATTATTAAGAGTCTATTCGTTTGGTAACGCAACATTTACTCGAGCTTGAAAATGTCTGTTTTTATTACCCAGAAGAGACCAAATTGCTAATCATTAATCGGGAGAGTCTGTTGTTAAGGACAGAAAAACGAAATTGACAGAAGTAAGACTTACTTTCATTCATACAAACGCATAAAAGAAAAGTCAGATTGTTGTGACCAAGTAATTGGTTAAGGAATAACAAAACAAGAGGTTCCAGATAAATAGTGTATTGAACAGTAAATACAACAGAAGTGTGTTACATGACTTGGGTGTGTGTGTCGATTGACCAGCATTCAGTCTATACTACTGTTATATCTAACAGCCCCCCACGAGGGATCTATGTGGCATAAGGCCGAGTTTACCATGGGTTGTCCGAGACGGTAAGCTCGGCCAAAAATATTCTCTTAAAACCCGCATAAACGGGTTCAGAGCCTGTCTACCTCCCCAGGCGAAATTTCGGCAAAGCCTCGTCCGGGTTTCTCTCTACTCAAGGCAGAAAGTTTGACAGTATTACGCAAGTTAATGTATTCGCAATAAAAAAAATAACTGAAATATAAACAAACCGATGTTGGTAAAATTTACATGATAACAATATGGGTTACCATATTTCCCGTGTATGACTGTCTGCTAAGATCGCTAGTTAATCCCTGTTGTAGAAACCTGCTCAGGTAAATTTATATTCCTTTAACACTCCGTATAGTTTATAAAAAATATATATATATATATATATATATATATATATATATATATATATATATATTCATTTGTATGGATATGAGTTTGTAATCCTGGTTTTCACGCTCATGTGTACATCGATATGTATGTATGTCTGCGCACGTATGGGTGTAATCCGAAAACAGACACAGAGAAGATTTACCCCCACACCACCAACAAATATATTCAAACACAAACTAGCATAATTAGATTCAATTTTTTAAAAATAAATCAGTCTGTCTGATGATCGCAAAAGCGTGAAACCCACGGTTACAAACTCATATCTATACAATTGAATATGTTAGCGCTATCACTGATATTGAGCACTTTCCAATAAGTACCGCACATATGTAATATATATATAGAAATTATATATATATATACATAACTATCGTTATATATTTATAACTATCTATCATATTTATATATATATATATATATATATATATATATATATATATATAAACTATCGTTTGAATTTATCCCTCCTACCTCTTTCATCGTATTACTATCTCCTATTCCTACTTTTTCTCCCCCACTTAGAAGGCTTGGAAATGCTGTGCCTAAACCTTTGACCGTTGTTTTCGAAAAGAAATTTTTCAAGAGTGACCATCACTTTAACACCGCACCCAATCCATTCTTCATCAAACTGCTATCAACAAGCACTATTGTTTCACTCCGTCACCTTTTTGCTTTATGTATATTTTTTTCTCAAACAAATGGAAAAGAAGGAAGTGACGTTTCACATACAGCTTGCTTACTAACAGAAATGTTCATAACCATTTTGGTTCTCACCAGTCGAAGTGCAATTCACTGCACCGAAACGAAGTTGCATCTTTATAGTGAGTAAATTGTTTTTGTCTGTATGGAAAAAATTATAATAAATAATTATTGCTCTACTTTCGGTATTGAGCCCTCTTTTGAATTAATAAAAAACTTTAGAATCTATACGTTATTTTCCTTCTCATTGAATCGGTTATATATATATATATATATATATATATATATATATATATATATATATATGCTGCATACACATTGAATGTTTTGAAAGGAGTGCATTCTTGATTCTACCAGCCCAGGCCGCAATGAAATCGACTCATCCTCTTCTTTTCATATTCCATTGTTACATTGTGAAACGGCCACTAGATGGGGTGCTTCATTGATCACTATAATATTATCCTCTTCCAGTCGATGGTGAAACGTTATATCTCCTATATAAGCTCAATATACAACCTTTACTCCCTCCCTATACGCCCTTACAACATCCCCATTGAGTAACCCTCTAGTGGCACTTGGGCCTTGTAGTGTGGAAACAATATTTATGAAAAAAAATTTGGCGTGATCAATACGCTCAAACATCCGGTCACGATGACTTGTGACTTCGTTTCAGCTCAACCGTCGACGCCTTCTAAATAGCCCCGTTTGCCAAATGCCAATGAAATATTATTTACGCACTTCCCAACGACGCAGCAAGCTGGAATCGTCTCCTTAGACCGATATTATCAAGACATCAACCTCCGACAGCTATGTTGAGATTCAAACTCGTGTCAAATCGTCGAGGTATTAACGACACTTTTTTTTTATCTCTTTTAAATTCCACAAACTGCAGGTATCCTATTGTAAGCTGGAAAGTGTTTTTAAAAGGTAAAGTCTTACAACAAGCACAATAACATTTGCAACCTCTGCCAACAGGAAAAATTAGCACTAATGACATTTCCGGGTCCAAGAAAAGCTTTTGAACCAGAGATCCGAGGTCATGAGCCGTTGCATACATGCAAAAAATTCCTCTCATAGGTAGCTGGATAAAAAATGTGTACATTTCAATTGACCACCACTGAGACATTTATAATACCCTTTTTTCCTCCTCCTCCTCCTCCTCATCATCATCATTCTTCTTCTTCTTCTTCTTCTTCTTCTTCTTCTTCTTCTTCTTCGTTCATTTGTTAATATATTTCTTAAAATAATGTGGCGTTCATGATTTTTTAAAGCGTTGGTAGGTCATTTGATAAAAATCGCCTGAAAATACCGTAAAGTTGAAACCAAGGTAGCGGAATCAGTTTATCACCTAATTTTTAAGTTAAAAGCTCTACATCGTATTTTTTTCACCTCTTTTGAGCACTTTTTTACACTACTGTTTCTTGGTCTAATTCAACTCTGACCATTAAACTTTTTATATATTATTTATTTATCTCTCTCTCTCTCTCTCTCTCTCTCTCTCTCTCTGTATATATATATATATATATATATATATATATATATATATATAAACAAATTTTCGACGATCTTATCTGCTCATGAAACGTACCTTAACGTAAACATTGACAACATATTATGAAATGGATTAAGTCCGACAATTATTAAATATATTTTCTGTTTATACATTATTTTAATACATAATTTTAATAATTAATACTGTTTATTTAAAATCGGAGTACTTAGTTAAATAATTTTTTTCTATAAAAAATAACGTATAAACAGAAAATATATTAAACAATTGGCGCACTTAAACCATTTCATAATATGATGTCAATTTTCATACATTTCGTGTGCATATATGATCATTCGGGAAAGATCGTCGAAGATTTGTTGTTTATAAACAGTAAATTAGACTCTGCTAACCAGACGCTTCTCTATAGCTGAGTGGTATATCACGTCAGATCAAATGACAGTTCTGTATAGAACACAGGTCAAATATATATATATATATATATATATATATATATATATATATATATATATATATGATTCAGTGAATTACAAACAATATGTCTGCTTATTTTTATTATAATCCTTTCATATTCATAATATATGTTTCCGTATATTTGTTATTGAATAAGGCCTTATTCAAGTGTAATATACATTAAAAATATTCGTTGAATATTAAAGGATTATGATTTTGTTTTCTTATAATTTGTAATTTATTCAATCAGACATATCTAAAAGACAATTTGCCGACTAAATACACAAATATATATATATATATAGATATAGATATAGATAATATTAGTGGAAAATATACATACATATGCAAAATATATATATAAAAATACCCATACATGTATATTTTCAGAAAAAAATTTTCCAAGAGGAAGAATCCAGGTAGAACTCAATGTCTAGGACAGAGTAAGGATATAACAAAAAGGCTTACATATATATATATATATATATATATATATATATATCCCGGATGTATATAGTCCTAATGTTCTTTTGTGTGTTTGTGTGCGTGTGTGTACGCGTGTCTGTCCACATAAATATTTTCCCAAAATTTGTTTCAAATAATGCCGTATTAATTCATATTAAAAAAAATAACAGAAATTCCATTGAATTATATATTTAGAGGACAACTGTCGTCTGCATTTAGGCGGCACTGAACACACTTCCACAGATGATTAAGCATGCATATATTTAAATTCCTCAAAGAATGATGCTTTATATGTGCCTGCCAGAATACGATCCTTAGCATACCCTCTTCTCCAGCTGTTTCAATCTCAACTCTCAGTAGTTAGAAAAACTCAACCCTGCATCGGAATAAGCTGCACATTCAAACTTCAATCTGGGAGGACATTTAAGTTGATATGTTGCACAACCCAGCAGTAGATGCAAATGTATTGTCCACCATTGTCATCTTTAGTATGGGAGCACCCAGTGAGAAACGAACCCACTCTTCAGTTGGAAAGATCAACCAGAATAGCCACATTATATGTCAACCGTTGTTCGGTTATTTAATTTCGGATTTTTTCATGGGTCACCTGGTGAGGATCAAACTCACTATTCAATACTAATGATCAATCAGACCAACCTCGTTAAACATTACTCACGTCGAGGTGCCTATTTTAGTTGGCTTGATTTTATGTTATTATTGGTATGTTCTTGTTTTGGTGTTTATTAAATTTTGCAATAGAAAAGTAGAAAATCACTTCCTGCGGTCTGACATCACTACGTGGATGCGCGGGTTCTGTAATGGATAGCATTTTAGAATTTGAAATGAGAGAGCCGAGTTCGAATTTCTGTCGGCGTTCGTTACGTTCACTTATGCGCAAATAACATTGTGACCATAGCTCCCTCTAACTATGGGTTAAATAGTAGTACATGTATCTAGAAAAAAAGTCATTGTTAGTCTCAAAAAATTGTTAAATGCAATATTCATTCGCAAAAAAAATTTACAATCCAAAATATATTTCGCCTTCAATAAAACCCATAAGGCTTACGGTGACATCACCTTGAAACCTCGGTTCCCGTACGATCACCGAAATTAAGCAACGTTAAGCCTGGTCAGTACCTAGATGGGTGACCATTTGGGAATACCAGGTGTTGTAAGCTTGGATGTGCGGGTGGTGATGTAATGGATAATAGTCGGGGAACAGAGTTCCAATTCCTGTTGGGTTCATTATATTCAGTTACACGCAAATACCCCTGGGGAAGGTATGAAGCCACTTTTCCCCAGCTATGGGTTAATTAGTTTAACTTTTTCACTTCAAACAAAGAAAGCGACACTGCATATTGATTTTCGCTTAAGACCATCCCTGGTCACAATGATGTGATAATATATATATATATATATATATATATATATATATATATATATATATATATATATATATATATATATATTATCTAAAAATATTTTAAGACAATTAATTTAAGTTAAAAGGGTTGATAAGCCGTAGTCATTTAAATCAACCAACCAACGTAATGAGGTGATAAACATTTAATAAATTTCCGAATCAATCAATCAAAATTACTGCAGTACAAATTCTTTTCTTGCTCATTAATCATCACTCTATTTCAGTTACCTTCAGCTTTAATTTATAGAGTTGTTTCGGGATTATTGGTTTTTAATTAGACTTGAAAAGCACTCAAAAACCTTAAAAGTACACGATAAAAATGAACGAAATAGGATATAAAAACACTACGAATTAATACAATGCGATAAAACAGTACCTAAAATAATGTAATACTAATACTAAAAATAAAATAGTACTATAAAATAATATATACTATATCATTCATATCTGGTTTAATCGATTAGTTTGTTTCATGTTTAGCATTTACTTAAACGTTACAAGAACATCTAATTCTCGTAAAGATGGCGGAAGATGTCAGAAATGATATCC
>CAHIKZ030002286.1:490000-495000 GCA_903632075.3 Acanthosepion pharaonis | reverse complement strand
CATTCATCCTTGCATATATGTAGCCATTAAAGAATATATATATATATATATATATATATATATAGTGGATGTGCGAGAAGTGCAGTGAAAAATAAAAATCAGAGGTCGAATTTCTAAACAGCTGAGTATGTGTTAAATAGCGAGGCAAAGGGTGAACTCTTGCCGTTGATGTCAACCAGCCTAAGAGAAGGGCAACTTTGAGTTCAACACCATTCTGTTACTTATTTGCCCATGAGATACTGCTATAATAGTCCTTTCTCTTATGGAAAAACAGGATGCAGGTTCGATTCCTGTTGCTAGGCACATTTTTCTTTAGTGTGACTTATCGATCTAGGACGGTTGATAGCGATTTCACCGTTTAGGAAATTTAAAAAAAAATCAGGGATGTCCACTCAAACACGTGTAGCCATCAAAAAATGTGTATTGTAATACGAAATAATGTCGGATTAATAAAAAAAAAAATTTAAAAAGACATTTAAAAATTACCTGAGAGTAAGTAGATATTTACCTCGTCTCCGCACTGAGATGTAATGTGGCTCAAAGGTCAGGTTTTTATATAGTTCAAGTCCAATTACAAAATTCCCCGAGCCCCTGCAAACGATAAATCTCTCCTTGCAATGAATGCATTGGAATATTGTTCCCTAGGGCTGGGCATCTGACAGTATTCATTCCTTCAGTTGCGCCACTAAAAACTAAAAGAACTGAAATCAGGTTTAACATTTATTTTTTCAATGTTTTATAGTAACATTCAAAATAATATAGGTAATAATGAAAATACAGTAGAATCCCTGAAATATAACGGAATTGATTTTTTAGGAAAAATGGATAAATTATGTAATATTAATGAAAACTCATTAAATTAAGTATACCCCATATGTAAAATAAATAATGTAACGAGGATTTTTTAATCGCTGTTGCATGAGGATTCTTTCTCTTCTAATGTCATTCTCAACTTTTTCCGCATTTCGTTTTGATTTTGTTCTTGAAATTTTTTAAACGAAGGACACTTTAAATCTGCGTGCGTTATTGCAATCATCATAGCTGAATGCTGGCTTTCTTTCCATAAAACTGACAACCTTTTCAATAGCTTTTTTAATTTCAGTCCAGGTTTCATTACAATCATGTTTTTTTTATTTCCTTGTTCATTGTGACATTGTGAATGCTGAAGAATAGTTTCTTTGGAAGATTTTATATCATACAATGTTGACTTTTCTATGTTGAACTCAAATAAGCATATTAGTTACAATGAACTTTCACCAAATGTCTAGTCTGTTTAAAATTTCCATATTTTATGATAACTCCAAATTTGTTCTTTTCCTCTTATTCCCAGCATCTTTTGCACCAATACAAGCTATTTGGGTAAAATAAGCATAAGCAATTATCCAAAGTAAATTTCTTGAAAGACAAAAATTTCAAATCAGTTACATATCACCCAAATAGTTCAAATATGCACATCAAAATCATGTCCGGATATGCGGAATTCCTGATATGAGGGATTCCGGATATGAGAGATTCCGGATATGAAGGATTCTACAGTAATATTCTATCGCAGAGACCATTGAATATCGAAGATAATGATAATAGATTTAAGATAAATGTTAGTCAATGGTCTGGGTGTATGGATGAACACGATAGGTTTTGAGTCAATTTCTCTTGTTTAAAAATTGTGCTAAGAATGCGTAAGAAGTCGAGCAGAGAGCATCAGTTTTATAAAAAGTAATGAAAATACTTTCCGGCCATAAGCAACTGTTTTCATTTGTAATTTAAATGGGCTGCACTGAATGACACTGAATCTCGACTTCTATGAATTCTCTAAGATTTCTGTTTTAAAGGCCTTTGTTTTTTTAAAATGATTTATATGCAAAGAATATATCATTTATAACCATCAAAGATATTTACACACACACACACACAAACATATATATATAATAACTATATATATATATATATTTATATATATATATTTATTATGACTAGGGTTTCAAATTTTTTTCAATTCCCCCAGAACAGGACAAAATGCAGTTTCAATGTATAAAAATACATTTTTTTTGTGTAAAAATTTTCGATCAATTTTTCTACTTTCTTTAAATGAATTCAAATAATGGATAGAATTTAAAGAGAATCTCACAAAATATTTTTTGAATTTAATCGTCGTTCAATTGATATATATATATATATATATATATATATAATATAAATATATAAAGAACTTATACCCAAACTATTTATTCAAACAAAAATATAATGACATTTCATTATAAATTTCCTAATAAAATTTTAAATTGAAATAATATTAAAAGGGTTTAATTTTAATTTTTGAAACAATTTATTTTGTTTTTTAGTCGTTAAAAGAATTTATAATTAAAATATTTTAATCGTTTCCAATTTTTCCATGGCACAGTGGATTTACAATGGTTTAAAAAAATTCTTTGTTCATTTAACTTTTCCTTTTCTTAACATAATGTCCCGAATGGATCTCCTAATGATGAGTAATAACATATTATATTTCTCAAAATCTATTAATCTGGGTATCTTATATTAATATTTGGGAATATCATCTTCTCTCTCTCTGTCTCTTAAATCTCTTTATATATATATATTATATATATACCTATATATATATATATATATAAATATATATATTCTTTATATGTCGTGTCTAATAAAAAAAAAAAACTAAATGGTTATCCACAACTTCATATCCTTGATGTAACTTTAATAAATTTTATCTTTTCTTATCTCTTTAAACCTTGTTTAACCATTCATGTTTAATGAAGCTAAAAAGTATGTCATATTCTTTCCTCTGTCCCAATATTCTACAATCTGTCCTGTGAAAAAATTTTCCAAGCCCTTTTCCTCATTATAATGCAACAAATGTCAACTGGTGTTCCTGATGTTTAAACAACAAATTTGGTTGTTTTCATTTTCTCTAAAACATCGTTCGATCAATGATATATATATATATATAAATTATATATATATATCATAATATATATATATTTATTTTGAAAAGATCAAATATGTATATATATTTATATATATATATATCTTATTGATATCATATTTATTTTTATATTATTATTTTTTATATATATAAAAATAATATAATATATATATATATATATATATATATATTTTATACATATATAAATTTATATATATTTTATGAGGAAAATTATTATTTTTATAAATATATAATTTAAGAGGAATATGTATTTATTTATTTTTTCTTCTCCAATAATGATAGTTCGACATAATAGCGTCAAAATTAATACATATATTATTTATTATTAATATATATATTGTATATAAATATTTTTGCAGGAATATATATATATATTGGCATATATATATATATATATATATATAATATATATATAAATTCCTAATCTTTGTATTTTTCTCCCTTTTATTTTATATATATATATTTCTGGAATATAATTTTAATATTGAAAATAACTTTAAAATCATCGTTAATTAATTTGTTTTATATTTATTTTATTTCATTTTCTTGTTTTATAAATTTGTTTTTATATAATTTGTCATAATGTCTGAGGTGTTTTTAAAAAAACGTTAGCCATTATCAAATAGTTTTTTTGTGTTGGAGTCCATATAATATTGTATTTTTTTTCCTGTCTGTTTCATCACTTATCATCAAATATCCCGTCTTCACATGTCAGATCCCTTGTTTTTTAAATTATATAGTCTTCCATCATGTTATCCGCAGTTTCATTGTTAATATCATTGTTGGTTTCATAGCAACCAAGAGATCCTGGTTATATACAAAAAATAAAAATATAAATAATTTAGTACTATTTCATCATCATAAAAATTTAATAAAATTTTGTTGTTAATTGAGTTAATTAAACATTCTCATAATAAAGAACTTTGTGATAAACAAAAGCATTCGATGTTTATTTTAAATGCTCAAATTTTTATAAATGAAAAATTCCATATATTTCTAAATTAAAGAATACGAAATTAAAAACAAAATTTCAATATCTAATATAAACAAAAAATACTCTCGCCATTAAAGTATTCTATTAAAATAAATGAAATAAAAATAAAGATAAAAAAATTCAAATAAAGATTTGCTATACACATATCACTTATCGTTCGTTTATCCTAACTTATAAAATTTAAAAAAATCTCTATATAATTAATCCGTTGGAAATAATTCTAAAATTATTTTTTCAATATCTTAAACAATTTCAATTGAAATTTCTGACAGTTTAAGGCTAAAAATTCAACGGAGAATTTTAGCAATGTGAAATATTAGTGTGAATTTACAAAACATTTGATCTACGAAGGTGATTATATCATCGAATCATAAAATTTAAGAAATTTCATTTGCATCCGTATTTATCTTTCTGAAGGGATGTATTACTTTCAAAAAAGATCTATATATCTATCTATTTATCTATCATATTATCTATATATATTTTTAAATGTCAACGGACAAAATTTGCCAGTTTTGTGATTTTCAAATAATAGAGAAAATAATCGCAGATGTAAATTATAAAATGAACAATACTGGTGTCAGACGCCTTCGAATATCACTCGCACTAATAGTACTTGCTCGATAATACTCGCTCAAATAGTAACAACATATAGTAATCCGAATAGAGAAATAGTATAGTGAATTATGAATGATTTTATAAAATTCGTATAGTAATAGAGGATAAGTAAAATGGCGATCAATTAGACGTCACGCGACTTCCTACTTTGAATTTCCTCTATTTTCACGTTCTACTTAATTCAATAATGGGATCGCCTGTGTTTGCTCACTGGGATCTATGTTCAAACTCAAATGTTTTAAATTTTAATTTATTCTTATATAATTATTATCAATCATATCTATGTTATCTATTTATATGGCATATATATTCATATATTTCATATATATATATAAACATATATATTTCAATTATATATTTATATATATTTATAATATTTGCTAATGTAGATAAATAAATCATATTTTTGGATTCTTAAACAAA
>CAHIKZ030002286.1:457500-485000 GCA_903632075.3 Acanthosepion pharaonis | reverse complement strand
AATTTTCGATAAATTATATTTGCTTACATAAATAAAATGTATTGAGAAAAAGGAAAATAGTATTTTTGGTTATTGGAAATTATTTTTGGATATACATATATGCACTTGGCAGAGATATTTAAAACACACACACTTTTCTCTCTCTCTCTTGCCTATATATATATATATATATATATATATATATATATATATATATATATATATATATATATATATATATATATATATATATATATATATATAATTCAAATGTATTAAAAAAGAAGTTCTATCGTCAAATATTTTTATGTTTGCCTCATTATGAGGAAAAATGAATAATTTTGAGCCATTTTTAAATTATTAATTTTTTACCTTCAAAAATTTGGGATTTTTTTCTCGCGTCAAGGGTAAAATAAATTAATGTAAAAAATTTTAATTTTTCTTTTTTAAATTGAATAAACATTAATTTGAAAATTTTGCAAAAATCAAATAACATGTCAGATTTGAAATCCAATTTCCAGAATCAGCCCAAAAATGAATGACATTATTTCAGAAATGTTTACTTTCTTGATAATCTTCTAATTTTTTACATTTGTTACTCCCAACTTATTTAATTTTATGCAATTTCAAAAACATCCATTAAGTTTGTATTACTTATATGCACAAGTCCTTGGAGAATTCAAATCACCAATTTTTTTTTTTTTTTTTGGTAAAACTCGACCTCCGGTTGACGAAAATCTGCTCCGAATCGTAAAGTAAAAATTATTTGATTAGAAAAGCTTTTAACTGCTTTTATGCATAAGATATATTATCAATATTACTGATGTAAGAACTTTTTTCGATGAATATTTAACAAGAATTGTTTTCATTTTTTAAAAAATTAATTAGAATAATTTATAAATGTTTAAAACTTTTAAAATTCTGTATTAATTTGTAGCGACTAGGTGATATTGTTATTAAGTAAAAACTATGTTTACTAATCATAAACGAAAAAGTTTACTAAAATTTTTCTGTCAACAGTTTTTTAAAATAATTTTTTTTTTCGTTTTTAAACGTTTGATTTTTGTAAATACGGGGCATCCATACACAAGATTATTTAAAAAATAGTAAATTAGTAAAATTAAAAAACAAATCACCTCAAAAAAGTTCAAATAAAACATAAAATTACTTAAATTTTCTAAATATTATATAATATATATATATATATATATATATATGTATGTAAATTTAACAAAATATGTATATATATATATATATATATATATATATATATTATTATATAATTCCAAATTTAACTTTGTCAAGATAGTTGTCAACACCTGTTTTAAAAAAATCCACATCTGTGTTAAAAATGTTTCTGTTATATTTTAAACTAAAATTAATATTTTTTTGCACAAATAAGATTAATTAAAAAAATCAAAAGTCTTCCTTAAATAAAGTTTCAGAAAATTATATTTTTGAAAGATTTTTTTTTAATAAAGAGAATTACGTTGTGCTGAGAGATTTGAAAATATGTCTAAAATCAGTGATTTTTAGCTATTTAAAAAATACTCATTGTAAAGAAATTAAATTCGTTTTGAAATACCGCAAAGTATTTTGCTTATTAAAAATATTAAATTTAAGTATTAGTATGAAATTAAGAGTAAAATAAAAGCTTCGAAACAGATTTTTCAATTTTAAAAGTTCATTTCAATACCGCAAGGGTATCGCTTATATATATGTATGTGTTGCTTTTATATATGTATGTGTTGTTTATATATATATATGTATGTGTTGCTTAACTGCGATGATCAAACAAGAATCGGTGTTTAAATCACGCCGAAACACTAGTTCTCATTTGATCACTGAAGTTAAGCAGTGTCGATCCCGGTCAGTACTTAGATGGGAGGGGATCACCACCTTGGGAACACTGGATGCTGTGTTTTTTCAATTTTGGATTGGGGAAAGCAATTCATCCCTTAAAACCAAATGCTATGGAAACCTCAGTTCCATTTTTTTGGTTGAGTTATAAAACCATGAAAGACATTTTTCAGTGGCGCCTA
Organism: Acanthosepion pharaonis; assembly: GCA_903632075.3. NCBI lineage: Eukaryota > Metazoa > Mollusca > Cephalopoda > Sepiida > Sepiidae > Acanthosepion > Acanthosepion pharaonis. Next base: position 482,979 of record CAHIKZ030002286.1, on the reverse strand, counting down.
CAAAATTAAATATTTTTTTGCACTAACTAATGTTAAAAGTATGTGTTTAAACAATGTGTCATGCAAAATTTACAGTAACACAAAATACATGTATCTTATAAATATTATAAGTATAAAATATATTCTTGTGTAGGAGTTAGAATCATGAAAAAAAAGTATCAGCGTTATTTTTCAGCCATCTTTATTTTTAATGTGTTTTTTTTTTCATTTTTTTTTTTTCATTTTCTTTTCTTTTATTTTGTTTATCAATATGAAACTAAATCCCAACGACGAATTAATTTTCAGCATATTTGAGTTCATGGCTACCATATACGGTTTTTATTTTTTTTATTTTTTTTTTTTTTATGATAGACCCCTAAACAAACGAATATGTAATACTACCAGCATCCTAATACGCATGGAAGAAAATTTAATATAATGAGGGTTTTTTCGGTTATGGTGTTGACAAAAAGAATGCCAATTTGTACATGGCTGGATTCACACACGTGACACACACACACACATGTCCACACACACACACACACACACACAGATACATAAAACACATACATCATATTGATATATTTATATATATATAATATGCATGAGAGAAATAGAAAAGAGAAAAAGAGACATTTTATCCATATATGTAATTACTTTCCTGTTTATAAAAGAGTAATTTTAAAACATTTTGACTGAACATAGCAAAATATTAAACTAGTTTTTTAATCTAAGTTCCCAAATGTTATTTTTTTGATGTTAAGTTTCATTCATCTCTAAATATATATGTGAGGGTGTTTTCACTGTGTGTGTGTGTGTGTGTGTTAAAAATGTGTGTGTGTTTGTGTGTTGGTGTGTTTCTCGCTTCATCCATGTAACTGTTTATATATGGCGTCACTTTGGGATATTTTGAATGCCAGCGATACAGAAAAATACCAAGATATGGCTAAAAAAAACTTTGTCTACAACACTGACAACACCCAGTTCTCAAAAATGACCAAGGCAGTCGAAAGTACTTGCACAAAATAAACGAACGAAACATTTTGACCTCCATGTAGGTCTTACTCGCAATAATAATTAAAATTAAACAGACTAACCTTGTTGATTAAATTGTTGGGTGAATTATTGGTCCCTAAATGTACCTTACACCCACAAACACAGACACACATACACACATGCACACACACACACATATATATCGTTAAACCTAGAGAGTCAGACAAAACTACCAAGGTTTCACCTTAGCGGATTGTCAGATTTATTTAGTTGTTTTGGATACTCGTATCGGGTTTTTTTTTCTTTGGGCTTTGGACTTGCATGCTGGACGATTATTTTCGGCTAACGTACATGTTCTTGGTTCTTTCTTTTTTTTTTTATACCTTTTTCCCCTTTGTTATTGGCTTGTATATTTGCAAATCAAGACACCGAAGGTTTTCCGAGCGAGTATAGTTTCTTATACTTATAAGATTACACATACATAATATATATATATATATATATATATATATATATATATATATATATAGAGAGAGAGAGAGAGAGAGAAGGAGGAGGGAGAGAGAAGAGATATTATTTTAAGGTATGCTATATTTATGGGATAAAGTGCTCAATATCAGAGATAGAGCGTATGTAAACATAAAAGTGAACATTGAAGTCAACACTCAGAGGCGACAGACTGTTTTCATGCTAAACACAATCATCATTTACATACATGTATCTCTGATATTGAGCAATATTATATATATATATATATATATATATATATATATATATATATATATATATATATAAAGAAATATATATTATGGTGTACTATATTCATGGATAAAGACAGTCTGTTTCATGCTAGACGCCACGAGTGTTGTTTTTTTTCTCGGCTATTTCTATATACTGGTCAGTGGTGCATTGTGGGTAGTCTATTTTGGCGGTTATTTTGTCGGATGTCGTTTATTTATTTATTTGGGTTAAATTATTTTCCTTGTTTTTATTTTTATTTTTTTATTTATTATCTTATATATTTATTTATTTATTTTTAAATAAATAAACGCCAATGAAATGCCAATGTTAGCCAATTTCTACTATTATTGCTTTTCCCAGTATTGATCTGAACTTCCTTCCTAACCTTTTGTTTGAAGTAATGTGGAATGTCAACATCTTGAATGTGTCATTATTTTCTCTTCGAGTTTCATGTGCTATCCGTTTTAGTTGTTGCTGCTATTGAAAGTTCCCAAGTGACGTGGTTCCTGTTATTTGATACAGTCCTTTGTTGGTGATTGTGTAGCGTCAGTCCACAAGGTTCGAAGAAGGGTGATTCTTTCTAAGACTTACATGTTTCATTCGCTCGAAGCCATTTTTAACAATTGATCTGAGTAAGCGGTTGTATACAACTGACAGTTTAGAGATTTCTAAACGCCATCCATATGAAAGTCTCGATCTAACGAAGCTATTTAAGAACGTGACTCGAGTTTTTAGGTTTAATAATAATGTTTAGGTTGATGTTTAATAATATGGCCATTATCAAAATCCTGGAAAATTGAGAATTTTATTCAGTGTTCAGGTATTGAATACTTTTTAAAATTCGTATTTACAATGTATGTCTATATTTCTGAGATGAGATATTATGTACACTATTGTCCTCATCTTTTCGCCATGTTTATTAGAACGTTTCGGCCGTTGTACGCTCCGGTCTTCTTCAGGCGGTTAGAATGTCGAACTGAACCCTTTATTTCGCTCACTGGGGTAGACTGTTCTAGTTCCACGTGCCGTGTGTCCTCAATGACACATGGCACAGTGAATAAAGGCGTTGGTTAGATCCAGTGACAGGGCCCAAAGAGTGTGAGTTCAATACCCGGTTAAGGCAATGGGGAGCATAGAGAGGGGAATTAACAGGAGGTAACTGATAACTAACAACCATTAAACATGGCCCGTGGAACTAGAACAGTCTACCCCAGTGAGCGAAATAAATGGTTCAGTTCGACATTCCAATCACCGAAAGAAGGCCGGAGCGTACAACGGGCGAAACTTTGTAATAAATATGGCGACAAAAATGAGGACAATAGTCCGAATAATGTAAATTGTGTACATAATACCTTATCTCAGAAATATAGACAGATACTGAACGTTCGGATAAATATGGTGACAAAGATGAGGACAATAGTCCGAATAATGTAAATAAAATTTATAATACCTCATATCAGATATATAGACAGATACTTTTGGATTTTTAAATATGGCGACAAAGATGAGGACAATAATCCGAATAATGTAATTAGCGTTTACAGTTTGTTTTTTTTTTGTTTTTGTTTTTCCTTATTAAGGCATCATTGCAAGTAGCATACAAATGGAATTCTTTGTTTTGGTAAATGGATTTGTTTGTTGAAATAAATTTAACTTACAGTCTCAGTTATCAAAATTAAAAAAATATTTTTGTGTTTCTTGATGAAAGCTTCAAGAATCTGAAGTCATTTTCATTGCTTTTTTTTTTTGTTTAGTTTTTTTGTTGTTTTTTTTTAGGGGGGGTGACAGAAGAATAAGAAAGAACGTCTCCAGACTGATAATATGAGTAACGTAATTTTAAGGAAACATCGTCTATATTGGCCACAACGGCTTTGAATAAAACCATTCACCCTCTTTTGTTAATGTTGCTTTATCAGCTTAATGCAAAATAACTATTCTTCATAAATCTAAATAAATTATTATTTTATTTTAAATAACTCCTCGTGTTAATTTGAATTAACATTTCCCAATTATTTTTCTTTTATTTATTTTTTTTTTGTTTTTATTTTGTCATCTGGCCTCAACGACATCAATTCAATTTTGGTCGCTTCTAGTTTTAACCAACTTGAGTCTTCTTCCTCTTCGTCCGACATTTTTAAATACCCAGAAAGTAGTTAAACTAGTTTCGTTGTATGAAAAGAAAAGAGACAGAGAGGATGGGATGGAGGGAGGGCGAAATGTTGAAGAGAGAGAGAGAGAGAGAGAATTGATGTTTGTTAGCTGCTTTTAATAGAGTTGTGTTAATAGATTTCACTTGAGAATAACATCAAATAGACAATTTAGTTAATGCATTTCTATTACGACGGACACACAGAGAAAAACTAGATGACCAAAAAAAAAAAAAAATCGTATATATTATATATTAAATAGTTTGGAGTTCATAAGAATGATATTAGAAGGCCAATCGTTTATTGGTTTTATTTGATTGTAACAGGACTCAATCCACTTTTATCTTTTTACGTATGAGATTAGGATTTTTATTCCATTATAAACATTGTAGGTATTAAGGCAACTATTATATATCATAATACTACTACTACTACTAATGATAATAATAGAGACAAAAAATTGTGTTATTGATAACAAAGTCCCTGCAGACTGCAAATATATATTTTTTATCTTCAAAAAAACATCAAAATACAAGGACCTTTTAAATCGAAATCTCAAAAATGTGGCACATGGTAACATCAAAAATTAAGTTGTAGTTGGAGCCCTCGGATTGGACGGGAAAAGATTCCAGAAGACTCATTAAAATATAATTCCTGGAAGTCCATGCCTTAAAGAATACAAAAATTACCTATCTATATGAGTATATGCCCATCACCTTTACAAGGTGTTGGCTTTATCTAAAAAATATTTTTTTTTTTTTTTTTTTTTTTTTTTTTTCATTGGTCAGTGGAAAATGTCATGATGCCATTTCTGATCTTAGTTCTCTGGGCAGGACCCGGAAAGAAATGAAGTATACACCAGAAATCAAAGGAAATAAAACAATAAAAAAAATAATAATAAAATGCCTTTTATATAAACATATCATTTGGGAGTGCGTAGGATGAAAAGCTACTTTTGAAATGTTCATTTGCTTCATCAATTTTGTAAAAAAGACGGGAAAAAAGTGAAAATTTTAATTTAATCCATCCCACACACACACACACACACACAAACACACAAATACATAGAAGTCCAATTTTTCGAAATATATACCCACAATTTTCTTGTTCTCAATAAGACGCCATTCCTCCTCAGAAACCAGAGAAATAACATTTTTTTTAATTTTGTTTTATGCACCTAAAAATTCTTTAATGAGCGCCCAGAACTATAAAAAAAAAAAATTATTCAACCAATACCACCGCTTCCGCTCCAACGAAGTATTTTAAAATTCAAATTCTTTCAGAAAAAATTTTAAATTCGCCGTCTCCATACTAATTTTTATAAAGCATGCACGCAACTATGCCCCCTTTATACCGGGTAAGATATAAAATCAAATAAGAATAAGAATACAAAATGATGAAAATGCGTTTGCATCTCTATTGGTGTTTGTACAAGAAGATTGGATTCCAAATTGTGAAAAATGATCATGTGAAACTTCTGTGAGTCTTCACAATTCAAACGGCGAATATTATAGAACGCACTAAACCAGACATAACATCGATCATAAAAAAAATATTTATCTTAAGTGCCTTTTGACAGATGTAGCTAGCATCAGCTGAAGTTCACTGTATTGCAAGTAAAGAAGTTGAAAAGATTGGGAAGTATTCAGGCAGATACAAAAAACGAAATGAATTCAAATTTAGAGATATTTTTTTCTCTTATTTAGATGCCATTGAGCATATTTATGAATCTCCAGAAATTTCTTATTAATATATAAATTTTCAATTATTTCGAATGCATAACTGCATTGTAAAATAAATAAATAAATAAATCTTCTGTCTATCCTGCAATATTTCGTAAAAGTTTATTGTCCTTTTTTAATGATTTTTTGTTTCTTCCACTCCAAAGTAACCCCTTTTGTTTTGGTGTTGTCACCTTGCTTGGGCTGAATTGATTCAAAAAGGAAGTTGAAATGATCGTGAGCTGAGAAATAAATATCCTACGGCAAACTTTTTTTCTTGTCAGAATCCATATTGCTCGTTTATAGATGTATCATTCATCCGTGCATCTATTGCTGTCACATCAGGTCTGGTACTCTTAGTATATAGCTCGAGTTTCTTGACAAAACTTAATCAAGGGTCGGTAATGAAATCGATCCTCATCTAGCATTTCAATTCCAGTCGTTCCCCCACCACCACACACTGTTGTTCCTGATGACGGTCGTCTTTGAGTATAGAATCCAGAGGTTAGCAGTGAATATTTCGAAGACAGTAGGAAAGCGTTGTTCAGGTTAGCAGTGGATATTTTGGTAAAGTAGCAGAGCGTAGTTCGTCCTTCTGTTTCTCTTCGCCTGACAAGCTGGCACTGGACATTCGGATAGAGTAAACAAAATGGCCGCCTTTATACACGACGGATTGAATATTCTACGTCTTCTGATTGGTTAACCTTCTATTGGTGGACTATAAAGTGAGTCAAGTCATTTGGGCTAACTCACTAGTATATATATATATATAAAAAACTAACTACAATATATAGAATATATAACACATACATCTTGATGTGGTTCATCTATGTGAATATTTTTTTACAAATATTTTTTTGGGCCAGAAATTTAATGAGGAAAAAATCTAATTTTCCTTCTTTTCTGATCTGCAAAAGTATAAGGCTACTATTTAGATGCCAAATATGTAAATTCCATGTTTTCCCTTGGCTTTTTTTCTTTAATTTTTTTCGCACAAACATCATTAATTTTTCACTTCCTGATTTCTCTTCATTATTAAAGTAAAAGTTTTTTTTAAAATCAAATTTAACGCCATCTTCTGAAATTCTGAACCCTATTCTTTATTGTCCTTCTGGCTAAAATTTAATACTTTTTTTGTTGTAAAGATTTTTTTATTCATTATATTTTATATAAGTCGTCCTTTCTTTAACCGTCCGACGTATGTTCAAAACGTTAGGAAATTGGGAAATAAGAGTCACATTAATTTTATCTTCAAGAGATGGTTGGTACTTCAAATTTCCGAATCTCGAAAAAACGCGCACAAAAGACCATTCATCCAAAATTAAAATCATCCACGGAAACAAATATGGCACAAGGCCGGTTTTAAACGTTGGTTTCCCTTTAACAAACTTGTAGGTTCTAAAAAAATAATTGATTTTGATTAGACGGTTTCAGGCCCTGATAATTATTTTTTTCATCACCTTTTTAATATTCGGCAAATATTTGTTTGGGTTCCTTTAATGCAGAGAATTCAACGAACGGAGGAAATTTTTTTTTTTGATACTTAAGCAAAAACCATTCTCCAGATTTAATAAAAATCTTTTTTTATATATGTTTAGTCCATTACAATAAAATTTTATAATTATTGATAAAAGAATATTTTTATTCTTTCAATTTGTTATCAACTTTTACTTGGGCTGAACTTAACATTTTTTTTTTTTTTTTTTCAGTATTTTTTTTAATGAGGTTTTTAAGAGAATCATTAAAATTATTTCCACTGTCTTTAAGCCATCAGTCTGTTCAAACTTTTTATTAAATACCATTTTTTTATTTAGATTTAAAATTGGTATTTAAAACCCGACATGATTTTTGGCCAATTAATTATAAAAAAAAAAACTGTTACTTCTAATTTGCAAAAAATTTTTTTTTCACCATTTTTCCTGTTTACAGAGATATAAAGTTTAAAAAACAATTTTAAAGGACTTTATTTTTACATATAGGCAAAAAAATCAAATCAAATCGCCCAGACATCGTGATTTAGAATTGACCGCAAACAAAATATTCCCTTATTGACTTTTAAAGATGCAGACTGCAAATGTATCTTTGAAGATCTTCCAAAAACGAACAAAAACAAACACATTGAAATCGAAATTTCAAAAATTGTTTTATTGTGAAAATAAATAATTTTTTTGTAAGTTTAATTCCTCGATTGGACGGAAAAGATTCCAATAGACTCCTTTATAAACAAATATAACCCAAATTTGTAAAGAAATTTTTATCAAAAAAATTCTTTAAAAAACAAAATAATTATGTTACGAACAAATGTGGCTTCTTATTATTAAAAGAAATAAATTAAGGATTTCAACAGTTGATTAATCAATGATACTAAGCTGATTAATTTCGGATTGAATCTTTCATTCGTTTGGCTATAATGTCATATTTTCTTCTCATCTATTCCTTTTAAATTGTCTTGTTAATTGTTTTGTAACTTATTGTTCTTTTTTTTTTTATTTATCCGTTAAATCTGAATAAAGGTGCTGAATAAATATTTTAATCACTTTTCTTTAAATTTTATATTTATTCAAATTAATATTTTTATAAAACACTATGTGTGATTTTTTTCCAGAACTGCCTAAAGAAAATATCAACATAGTTATTTTAGTTTAGGTCTTCATTTTTGCCGGAAAGAAATGAAACATTCAAGAAAAAAAAAAAAAAATCTACTAATCATTTAACATGAGTAAAAATGGTGCAGTAAAAATATATTTGAGAAGGTTGGTTTTTTTAGTAGGAAGAGCAAGAAGACTTAAAATCACATCTAGTTTTAAAGGAATACATGATATAACTTTATTAAACACAGAATTTATAAAATATATATATATATATATATATATATATATATATATATATATATATATATATATATATTTCACATTCTGGTAAAATACTTGTCGAAAACACAATTATATTGGAAAAATGAAAAAATAGACAAAAAACTAAAAATTAATTAATTATATATTCAAACAGTTGAAACCCAAATATAAACAAAATCAACTATGGAATCTCTATAAATATTTTAAATGTCTATAATTGGTAACAGAAGCCATTTGTTTATACCAATGGCTTCCCATACTTCATAGAGAAAATTCACTCTCGTGTGTTTCATTTGTGACGTCATGAGATGCGGTGCGATTTTCGCTTCTAGCGTCTTATATGCACGTGTTTATCGTTGCTTAGAAATCATCTATGTAAACAATCACAGACTATCATCACTGTCTTGTCCGTATATTGCTTAATATATTGTAATTGACATCTTTGATAATGGCTTATTTAAGCCGAAAGCTTAGATTGTATTAAATAATATGGATCAATATTGTGAATTTCTTTCTTCGTTCAACGATAATGTTATTAATCTTATCAGACGTTACGAAAAGAATTTACATAAAATAAATAACAACACTTGTCTATATTATTTAATGAAACGTATATGAATGAAAAGATGCTGCCTAAATACACACAATATATATATATATTATGAGAATATGTAGGATGGATAACGATTGACTCTAGATCAGATGCCTTGCTGGATGTAGTTTATCCTCATACCCAGGACGCGCATGTAGTTTATCTTCATACCCAGGACGTCGGGAGCGTGTTTCACAAAGAAAGAAAACTGTTTGAGTGGAACTTCCTCCTTGCCAATGGAATACGAAGGAAATGTAGATAAGTCGACTCAGTATACTTGGCATGACATTTTTTTTTATTGACTGATTGGTTGATTCGTTGTTCTATGACTTAGCAACCCTTTGAAGGTTATTTAAAACCAGAATATATTTGTATATTGTAAGAATTTTTTTTTTAGATAATAATAGTTTAGTGATACAATTTACTAATTAACCCATAGCTAGGGGAAGAAAAGGTGGATTCATACCTTTCCCAGCACGTAAGTGAATATAGAAAACCGAACAGTAATTGGAATTGGTCTCTGCGATGAACAATTCCAAGCCATTATCCATTACACCACCTGTTCATCCAAGCTTACAACACCCGGTATTCCCAAGTGGTCTCTCATCTACGCACTGAACAGGCTCGACGTTGCTTAACTTCCATGATCGTACTTGACAGGAACTGGTGAAAATAATGAATGTAGCTCTTCTAGACATTTGCCATGAAAATATCGATAGAGTAGAGATTTACTTGCCCCCCCCCACTGACACAAGGTCAGTTTTTAATGTGGATACCCGAGTGAAAACACTCGGGTCGGTGGTCCGACGTAGTCTTAGCTGGTCATGGCTTGTCCAAGCTGGTCAGAGCTGGTCTAAGCTAGTCATAGCTAGTCTTGGCTTGTCATAGCTGGTCCAAATAATTTATCACCCACAAGGCAGTGTAGACACTTTGGAACCCGATCAAGGCTGGAATGTGAGGATTGTTCAAATCCAAAGCAGATATGGCAACAGTATTATATTTTTGATCTGATCTGATTCCTATGAAAGAAGAGCATGGTAGGAGGAACCAAGTATTTATTAGTCCAACCAAAAAGCCCTCCACAATGTTAGTTAGATGTTACGAACTATATCTTTATCTTTTGGATATTCTTTCCAAACTTCATATATATATATATATATATATATATATATATATATATATATATATATATATATATATATATATATAGGCATAAATAAAAATAAATTTCATGCATATATATTTCATTGAATACGACAGATATATATTTTTATTTAGTTTTTACCTATAATATCTCATGTTTGAATAATTAATTTAACAATTCTTTTTTATTCGAAAAACTATATTTTTATAATAATTTATTTTCAAATATTAAATATTTTCATATATTAAATAAGAAATAGTTTGTTGTATGTATCAAATTTAAATTCGGACATTTTTTTATATTTATTTAGCGTCCGAAATATAAAAAATTATTAAATCGCATGAGAAACATTTATATAAAACTAAATTGAAAAATATTGTTTTTATATTCAATGAAATATAAATATATATATATATATATATATATATATATATATATATTTCATTGTTGTGTGTGTGTGTGTGTTTATGTTGTGTGTAAAAATGTGTGTGTGTGTATTAATGCCTGACGAAATTAAAAAACCATGAAACATTAAGCGGCATTAATTAACAAACGTAGATATATGTGCAATCTATTATTTTATAAAAAAGCTTATTTAACTACATTGAGCAATGTTTAGTTTAAATATAAATTAAATAAATATTTATATTTCTTATTTGTGTTTCATGTTATCACCCGCATATACAGTTGCTAATGTATATTTATTTAATTTATTCAAAATTCCAAAATTTTTAAAAAAATTCTCTCAAATGGCATCTCAGTGAAAATCAGTCTTCCGAAAGATAATCTATATATATATATATATATATATATATATATATATATTTCATTGAATAATTTAGAAAATTTAAAAACTGAACCTTTTAGTGTGACATTGCGCTAATTAAAAAAAATATCGGAATAAATATATATATGTATCAATATGGTAATTTTTCTTTTTCAATTTATAAGGATACTAATTTAAATTTGTCCGTGAATATATATGGATCCTGATTGAAAATATATAAATAAAATATTTTCATTATTCAATTTATTGAAATGCAAATATAAAAATATGAATACACACACACACACACACACATTTATATATACATCTATTATATATATATATATATATATATATATATATATATATATTTAATAATCCAAACAAAAAATTTAGACTTTTTTTTTATACTGATCCTTTCTGTCAATTTTAGGCAAATAAACTATAATTTTAATAAAATGCTTATATATATATATATATATATATATATATATATATATATATATATATATATAATGACAAACAATATTTTTTTTAAATGATCTGATGAAAATTATCTAATGATTTCGAAAACAGTAATAAAGTTAATAAAAAGTTTTATTAAAACCAGCAAATTCAATGTAAGATATCTTAAATATAAGCCCGATATATATATATATAATTTATATATATATATTCTATATATATATATATATATATATTTTTTATTGTATATATATTGTTTTATATACTATCAAATGACATCATAAATTTTTGGGAATCCAGAGAAAATCATCATAAAACCGGTCGAATTAATATTGAAATTTTAAAGTTAAGCCGTTGGCATTAACAAGAAGGAAATTGATAGTATTTATTTTTATTAAACAACATGGTTGATTTGAGAGAACTTCTTCCGTTATAATCCTATTACCGAATTATCATCTTTTATTAGCCGTTTTTAATCACTGTTTAATTGAACCCATTTTTTTCACCAGAGAAAAAAAAGTAAAAATAAATTTTAAGATTTTATGAAATATATATATATATATATATATATATATATATAGAATAAAAAAGATATGCGTCATTATAATTAAAGATATTTACCTAGTTTAAAAACATTCTTATTTAAGTACGGGCTAATAAAAATTATTTTTAAAAATTAATTTTCTATTACTTTATTCATAGTGTCATATATATAAACATTGTTTTTGAAAATTCAAAATATTTTAGATCCCATAAATAAAATTAATTTAATACCTAAAAGTATATACAGGATATCCCCGGTATGTGGCTATAATAAGTTGCTAATAATATTAAAATGATCTGAATTTTCTCATCCGTTTTTTAAAATGGATGTATGGGCATTTAAAGGTGATTTCTATTTTTAAAAAAGCCTAATTGTTTACATTTTAATTTTCTAATTTTTAAATATAGATAGATTTAATGGAATTTAAATGCGTCCGATGGTTTGTTGGTTTTGTTTAGCGGCATATCAACCTCTTTCGAAAATATTTAATGCAGAAATATTTATAATTTGAATAATTTTTAAATTAATAATTAAATATATTTTCAAACAAAATTGTTGCCTGATCAACTAAGATAAAATGTATTGTTGGTCCTTTTTATTGAAAATATTTATTATAGAATTTTACTATAAGTAATTATATTTTAACGTAGTTATTTATTTATATTTATATTTTATTTTTATAGAAAAACAATTTAAACATGGGTATGAGATGAAAAACATCCAGCAAAAATAAACGATCAATTTTTGAGGACATTAAAAACTTTAAATTTTATCTTCCCAAGTCCAATTAAGTAAATATTAATAGAAAATGTTCAAGTCCCAATAGATAAGCAAATAAAGATAATCCTTAAAAACTGGGTAAAAATTTCAAAAGTGTAAAAATATATATTTATACCAGAAATATCTAAAAAATTATGTGCCAGTGTAAATTTTAAATTTTAAAAAATATTACAACAATGATTTTTTTAAAAAAAAACCATTCAGCTTTATTTTGGGATTAAAAATGGTATTTAATCAAAAAATTTTTTCAAAAAAAATATTGAATAAATGATTATTTTTGAAAAAACAAAATATTACCATATATATATTTTATCATTAAATAAAAAATAATTCTGATATACCGTTTTAAAACAAAATCTAACCAAACAAAACAGAAGAAAATTTTTGAAATTGTTTTTATTATAAAAATTTATTTTAAAAAATTCATGGTGGTTTTATTTTTTATTTTGGAAAATACTGCTCATATCCAGGGCCCTAAAAAAAAGTTTAAGTTATTTTTTTCATTTGAGAGACCTAGGGAATATCAACAAATTAAGAGGTTTTCCATGCTCCTCAAAATTCCAATTTTCCCGATTTTGTTTCTTTTTTTAATGTTTTTTAAACGTCATTGTCAAGAACTTTATCATTGGCATTCAAATTTTATTTTTTGTTGTTATTTTTTTATAAATGATTTTAAATAATAAAACAAAAACCATTCAATGCGTTATTCAAATAATTTGAAATTTCTATGAATATGAAAGGAAAAGTCTTATGCATAACAAAGGAAAAAAAAAATTTTATTTTAATTTGTCAATATTCTTTTGTTATGGTATTATTTGGAAGGTAGGAATTTAATTTTGCCTTTATATCATTTTTAAATGTATATATTATAAAATTTTTTTTTTTGTTTTATTGTTATCATAAACAATAAATCTCATTTTATTGGTTTTGAACTTTCAAATTCTGTTCTTTAACAATTTTCATATTTATCATTCAGTAGAGGTGTTTGAGGATAAATATTACCCAATTAGTAATTTTATTATTAAAGAAAATAAATAAAAACGAACAGAAAAAAGTTGAACTGTTCATTAAATAGAACGCTATGTCAATATTGTCATTCATTTAATGATAGAAATTTAATGACATAGCAAGCCTGATTTTATTTGTATTTTGTAATTACTAATTTCATATATATAAAATTGTCTTCATTAAATCAATTACGAAATTATAATGATATTTATCCTTTATGGATGTCCCATAAAAGTTCATGACTTAGTTGCAACATTCAAACCATGCTTTATGGATCGCTTATTTTGAAAAAGAATTGTTTCAATGTCATGATAATCCATATATAACCAAGTTTGCAGACCGACAAATAGCATGTACAAATCAAAATTCTGATTAAAAAACTATATATTAACCCTAGAAAACTAACCATGGGTATATAGTACCCATTATTTTAAATTTTTTGGTTTTTAATTACAATTTTCAGTACCTGATTTTCTTACTATAAAAATAATTTTTTTTGTTCGTATTAATGTTAAAAGTAAGTATAAAAAAAAAAGATTGACTGCATATAAAATATTTTCAAATAAATATTTATATTTAATAAATTTTTTTTTTTTTTTCAAAATCGGGTATAATATACTTGACAAATTATTTAATTTATTTCTAAAGATTTTGATTTATGCTTAATTTCTAAAATTAATTATAGTTTATCTATGCGGGTGACATAAAAAAAAATAAAAAAAAAAGTTTGCCTAAATAATTTTGATTAAAAAATATATTTTTTATTTTTTTTTTTTTTCTTTTTTTATCCACGTTTTTATATTTAAAATTTCAAACGGTTTAACTAAATATATTGATTAAATATTGAAATGACCATTTTTGGCCAATGAAAAATACATTTTTTTTTCTTCATCGTTGGATAAAAGATTAATAAAATAAATATTTATTGTTATTGATTAAACATTTTCAAATTATTAAAATGTTAAAGGATCCAAAAACTTATTATATGTGTTTATTTTTAGTTATTATATTTTTTTGTTATTTAAATTTTTGATGATTTTATTAGCTTTCTATTGAAGTAAAAATTCGATTATACAGTAATGGCTAAAAAAAAAATATATTTTTTATTTACAATCATAAAAGACTAAAAAATAACTTCAAAAAACATTGATATATTTTAAACTTTTAAATCAGGCTTTGTTTTTCCATCTAAATTGATTGTTTAAATTTTATAATTTTTTCAAACCAAATTTTAAATTATTTAACAATATGAACGCAAATTTAAAAATTTTCAGATTTAATATATATATATATATATATATATATATATATATATATATATATATATATATATATATATATATATATATATATATATATAAAGAAATATGTTGTATATGGTTCCAACGAGAGAAAAGTATGTATATTAAAAAGAAGAGAGGTGCCGCAAACGTTTTTGGTTGTAATGTGGATTTATTTAGAAAAAATATTATACTTTGTTTTACATAATTTTACTACGACACGTGTTTCTGGTCTGGTCTCAACCGTCTTCAGGTAAAAGTGGAGATTTCTACATATTATTAAAAATAATTAATTTTTCTTCATGTTCAATGTGGAATATTCTCGATATGAGACATTCTGTTTGTGTGTTGGCAATCCGAATTTTCTTTCTAGAATTGTCAATGAAGAGTTCTGCGTGAAGGGTCATAAAACAATTAAGGTTTGTCCAGCGAGTAGTTATCGGCATTTAATCTTTTAATGTTTTAGTGACCCCTATGTGCTCTTGGATCTGTTTCTATTTTGGTGTACATATATATATCTCTGATATTGATATTTATCCCATAAATATAGCACTATCCTTAAGAGTATATTTCTTCATATATATATATATATATATATATATATATATATATATCTGTATGGGACTCCACCACAAACACACTTTGGTTATTTACTCCGAATATCTATATAACTTGCTAGATCTATTATAGGCCAAATCTTATTCCCTCTCCTTTTATTCTTTCCTTTTGACAGATTTTCTTCTTTTATTTCTTTTTTCTTTTTCAAATTTCCCATGAAGAAACGTATGAATTCATTCATTTTAGTAAATGTATTTGCGTTGATAATTGCAGGGAAAAATTTCAACGGAAATTTTGTTAATGATCATCTTTATCTCAATAAATTGTTTGGATCTTTTAATTTAATTCATAAAATATTCACTTACATGATTGGCATATAAAAATAATTATATTATATTATTGAATAATTTTTATTCTTTTCGGTTTTAATATTTTATATTTATTCTTTCTTCCTGTGGATTAAAACCTTCGGATTTTTTTTTTGGTATATATATATATATATATATATATATATATATATATATATATATATATATATTACAGTAAAAAAGAAAAGAAAATTTTAAACATAGAAGATATTAATTTCATATATTCTTCTCACGGCTATCAAAAGATCCCAAGTTTTTTTTAGACTATTTTTCTATGTTGAAAATTTAAATTTCGATAAGAAATACATATGCTCTGTTATAATAAATATTAAATTTTCTCTGTGGAATCAGTTTTAGAATTTTAATTAAATGAATTTTTCATTTATTATATAAACATGGATCGATTAATATAATTAAATATATATATATATATATATATATATATATATATATATGAATATTATTATTATTTTAATTATTATTTCATTTATTATTTAATTAATTAATTAATTAATAATAGTAATAATTAATAATTTTTTTTGTTTATTTTTTGTCCCTCCCTGATGATCTCCCGAATTACATAATTTCCTTCAATGACTAATTAAAAGAGCGTAAAAGACAAAAGTAATTTTTTTTTTATTTCAACGATAAAATTTTCAGGTTATTTAAAAACACATTGACAAAATTTTTTATATTCTGTGCATTCGAATATATGTCCCCTGTAGAAGGTCATTTATTTGTTTTTGTTCTTTCAAAAATAAAGGAATAGTCTGTTTAACCTGGATGTGAATAGGTCGAACGCAAACACTTTAGCTTTTTTCCTTGTGTTTTTTAATTGTCAAGTCTTGTGGAAAATGTATTCAGTCAAAAAATTTTTCAAATTTACACGAGCAAAAAATCATTTTTGTTGCAGAAATCGATAATTTTAATATTCCAAACGCTTTGCTCGCTGGCGAAAGTAAAAAATTTCTTTTCAAAATAATGCATCAAAAGGAATAATTCCGCCACCTGCCCCCTATTCAGCACCCCCAAACTCATTCTCAAAGATTGACATCTTTAAACCGGTTTCCCTTCCAAAAAACCGCAACAAAATTTTGTTTTTTTCCATCCATGTGTTTCCGTTCTCCCTACATATTCTCTCAACCTTTCTCCTTTTTCTCTCTCTCTCTCTTCTCTCTTTCATCATTTTTAACTTTTTTTTTTGCCTTGACCAGCTCTTTGGACGCGATTTTCTTACAACACAAAAACAACTATCATAACCCCTTTTTATATATATATATATATATATATATATATATATACATATATATATATATATTTTAAACTCAAATATTTTTTCAATTTGCCATAATTCTGACATTTTTAGAAATAGAAACATTCATTTATTTATTTCCATTTTTCTTTGAAAGATCCTCTTAAATTTTCTCTTATGTTTTTTTAATTTTGTTTAATCGTCCTCTTTTTCACTCACTTATTGTCTATAAAAATTTATATATATATATATTTATATTTAATATTGTGTGTGTGTTGTAAAAACAAATGTGTGTATGTGTGTGTAGAACTCTTTTCATGATTTAAATATATATTTTTAAAAATTTTTTTTTTTTTTATTTTTTATTGATATATATATATATAAAACCATTTTTAAATTCAAAAACAAAAAAATTTTTTTCCAATTTATATTTATATTTATTATTTTTTTAATTAATATCAAAATAATAAACTTTTTTTTTTTTTTTTTATTTCATTATTTGAAAAAAAATAAAGAAAATATATTTTTTGCCTCTAAATCTTTCTTTTTCTTTTCATCAATTCATTTTTTTTCATTTTCTTTCAAATTTTCAAAATTCTTTCTTTCTTTAAAATTCTATTGGATATAATCTTTATCTAAAAATTTTTGTTTTCATTTTTTTTCTTTCTTTGAAAAGTATTTTTTAGAATATTTTAAATCTTTCCTAAATATTTAATTCTTTAAATTTTTTTTTAAATGCATTTAGAGAAAATTTTTTTTTTATATTCTTTCAAATATGTCAATTTAATTCTTTTTTTTTCATTTTCCCAATTTTGGAAATTTTTTTAAAATTTATATGTTCATTCTTCTTTTTCTGTTTAATCATTTCAGATTTTCTTTCTTTTTTTCTTTCTTTTAAAACAAATTTTTTTCTTTTGTTTTTTTCTTTCTTATATTTCTTCATTTTTTTGACAAAAAATTTTCATCCTCCTTATTTTTCATTTTTTTTATTGTTTATTTCTTTCTTTTTTATTTTTCTCTTTATTTTTTTTTTTCAAAAAAAAAAAAATTTTCATTTTTTTTTTATTTTAAAAATTCATCCTGATTGTTTGTTTTTTTTTTATATTCATTTTAATCAACTCTATTGATCATTTTTAAAAAATATTTATTTTTTTTATTTATTTATTTAAATCTTCCAGAATTTTTATAATTTAGATGATTAAATTATTAATTTATCAATAATTTCTTTTTTTTTATTGTTTTTTAATTTATTTTTAGCATAATAAAATCATATAATTTTTTTCTTCAAATAATTTTATCATTAATATTTCCTCCCAATATCCTCTATATATATTTATAAAATTCTACTATCATATATATTTTTTTTTTTTCTATTTTTTAACAAATTTATTTGAAATTTGAATTTGTTTAATCTCTTTTCCAAACCAAAAAATATGTTTTTTTTCGTTTCTTTTTTCTTTATTTTTTTTTTTTTTTTTTCATTTGGGGATTTAATTATTCATTTCATTTTTTATTTTTTTTTTAATTTCTTATTTCCGATATTTTTTTATTTTTCTTTCTATATTATAACAATAAGGCTAGATTTTTATTTTTGTTATTGTTTTTTTTCATTCAAATTTTTTCGAATTTTTTTCTTGAAATTTCCAAAGTGTCCTTCAAAACATTCATAACACTTTTTTTCTATAAATTTTATATTTTATTTCTTTCTTTCTTTCTTTTCTTTTTTTAATTCCATTTTTTTTTATAAATATTTTGAAAAAAAAATACGAATTCCTTTCAATCCTTTCTTTCATTTTTTATTATTTTTTTTTTTTTTCCACAAACTTTTCTTTTTGCTTCATTTTCTGGATAAATAAATGTTGGGTTTAAGGAAACTTTTATGTTAAAAATGAAAACTTTTTTTTTTTTTTATTTTCTTTGTTTTTTTTTTCTGAAATTTAAAGAATTTTGTTTTTCAGGCATTATCTTTAAATTCAAATTTCCCTGATAGAAAGGATTGGAATTTTTTTTGATCTTTTTTTTATCAAAGTTTATTCATTTTCTGTATTATTTTTTTTTTAAAACCTTTAAAAATTTCCGAAATTTTCATGGGATTTTTAAATAATGTTTGCAAAATCTATTCTTATTCCACGCTATTTTTTCATTTAAAAATAATATATTTTATATTTAGATAAAATCAATAAAAATTTTATAAAACATGTCGGAATTAATCTTTTTCCTATTTTTGAATGAATTTTTTTATAATAATTCATATTTTTTTTTTTTTTCTATCATTGAAATATGGTTTCAGGAAAATCTTGTATGGATTCATTTTTATTAAGATTTTCTTTATTAAAAACCATCAGTCTATTCCATTATATTTTCACTTTTCGTGCTTTTTTTAAAAAAAAGATATAAAAAAAAAATTCTTTTGCCAATTTTTAATGCTAATTCTAAAAATTCTAAAAACTAGATTTTTTAACAGAAAAAAAAAAATTTTTTGACCAAAAAAAAAGAAAATAAACTATACTTCAGTCATTTATCTAAATAAAATATTAAAATGGACCTTTATTCAAGAAAATCTTAGATAACTAAAACTATATAATATTTTTGAATATAAAATTTTTTCTTTTGATATTCAATTTATAGATATTTTTATAGATTTCCTATTTTTGATCTAATAAAATTTTGGGAAATTTTTAATTTCCTTTCTAAAATTAAGATAGAAAAAAACTAAAAAGTTATAACAGACCGGGTTCTATAATTATAAATGGACGAATGGTTCATCTATTTTTTAAAAAAAATTTATAAAAATCTAAAATTATTCATTCATATATATATTTATATTATTTTTTATTTATAATTCTGTTGTATCAAAATGTGGCATAACCTATTATATATAAAAAATATCCTTTAGTTTTTTGATTCACAATTAAAAAGAAAAATGTTTCTTAAATATTTCTTGTTCATTTCAAAAACAAATGATTTTTCTTTTGGGAAATTTGAAATTTTCCTTTTTCCCCACAAAATTCTGAATATATAAATAAAGTTAAAATTTTTCCCCTTTTTAGATTTATGGAAAATGGTCTATTTTCAGAAAACATAACATTGATGGATTTTTCAAAGAATTTTTATTCTTTTATCAAAAGATACATGATCAAATTTCTTCGAAATATAATAATCTGGATATAACTGATCTGATAAAATATCTTCTAAAAAATAACTAACATACGTTTTATACATCTTTTTTTCATTGATTTGAATTTTAAATTATAATGATTATTGACCTTTTTTTTCTTTAAAATTTTTGTTAAAATAATTTAAAATTTTTGTTCAAAATATTGGTTTTTTTCTGTTTGTCAAACTTTATTTAGGATCTCTGGCTTTTTGAAAATATTTATATTTCATGTTTCCATTATATAAATTAGAATAAATATTCTAAAATTTTTAATTTCAAAATAAATACTTTAAATTTAAAAATTTCTCAATTTTTGAATCGTTATCATAAATTTTCAAAAATGAAATATTGATTTTGCAATAGAAATGATTCAAATAAAATTCAAAATTTTTCAAATATTGGCCTTACCAAAGTTGAAATTTTTTTTTATCATGCAAAATGAATAAATAAAAAAACTTAAAAACTTTTTTTTCATCTTTTTTAAAAAAGGACTAAGCATAAATATAAGAAAATTGAATTTGGTCATTTTAAAAGTTGAGCCTTTTAAATGATTTGCATTTCTGAAACACTAGAATCAAATATCTATCTAAAGTTTAAATTAATTTCATAATTTGACAATGAAAACGTTAAGTGCGACAATGAGATCCGAAGACGTATTTTGATGGCCAAGGACGCATTCCAAAAGCTGGATAGAGTATTGGGAGACAGGAGGATTTCTTTGGTAACAAAGAAAAGAATAATGACATTTTTCTGAAATCTGGCCTTTTTACGGCAGGAATGTTGGACGATTTCCTCAAAGATGAAAATAGAGTTTCAGGTTCAGACGGAGATGTGGTTCTACAGATTTATGCTTTGGCAGCCACAATCAAAACAACCTAGAATACATGTGATGACAACAGATGACACAGATCTTGAGAGGATGCAAAAAAACACGAAAAGATAAAAAACATCAGGAAGGGCAGCAAAATTTCTGAATTCCTGGGACAATTTTAAAGATAAAAGAAAGACAAAATACATGGTCATCAGTAAAAGGATGAATAAATGCGATTTGCAGGTCGGGAACACTAGAATCAAGCAGACGCGGAAGTTTAAATATCTAGGAAGCCTTTTGACAGAGGACGGTAAGTGCGACACTGAGATCCGTAGACGTATTGGGATGGCCAAGGACACATTCCAAAAGCTGGGCAGAGTATTGCGAGAGACAGGAGGATTTCTTTGGTAACAAAGAAAAAATACTGAGCTGTTACGTGACATCTGTCCTTCTTTACGGCAGCGAATGTTGGACGATTTCCTCAAAGATGAAGAAGAGACTCTCGAGGCGACGGAGATGTGGTTCTACAGAAGTATGCTAAGGATATCATGGACCAAGCATGTAAGCAACGATGAGGTCTTAAAAAGGATGCAAACAAGAAGGAGGCTTATACTTAACATCAGGAAGAGGCAGCTGAAGTTTCTGGGACATATAATAAGGAAGGAGGGCCTGAAAAATTTGATACTCACGGGTCGAATAGAGGGAAAGAGAGACAAGGGAAAAACGTATGACATACCTTGCGGGCTTAAGCAAGTGGATGACAGAACGTGGTCTTGGGGCGGGGGGTACTAGAGGGAAGGAACTTGTTGAAAGCTGCAAGGAATAGAGGGAGGTGGAGAGCCATGATCGTCTACGTCCTGAAAGGATTGGACGTCTTATTAGTATTTAAAAAATACGGTAACAGTTGAATGAACGACATTTATCAAAATATTTATTTAGAATTATTCGTTTAATTTGAAATTTATATATTTTTTTTTCAAAATGGAGATTTGGTTATCCGTTATATCTGTTTGTTCTTTCTTTTTTTTTTCTTTCAAAATAATTATTTTATTTAATTTTGTAAAATTTATTCACGCCCGTGCCGCATTTATCCATCTTTTTAACAAATCATAAATTTGAAATTATATCTAATTGGGGACATCTTTTATTTTCAATTCATTTTAATTCTTTCTTTTTTCCTGCAATATTTAAATAATTTTCTTCCTCGTTTTTGAATTTTTTTTTTTTTTATTAATCCTTTCATTTAAATATGATTTGTTTCATTTTGTTTCAATTAAGATGAAACGGATATTAAACAAAAATATTTTTTTTTTTAAAAATGTTTTAAATTATGTTTTAAAAAAATAATAAAAATGTTGAAATTATTTTGTTTTTTTTTTTTTTTTGGCACTTTTTTATATATCATTTTCATTTACTTTTCTGTAAAAGGTTATCAAAATTTTCAATAAAAAAAATTGTTGGTAAATATTGTGTACATTTTAATTCTTAGGAAAGTTAACAAAAATTTTCAAGTTTAATTTTCATTTATTCATTCATTTATTTCAATTTTTGGACTCTTAAATTCTTTCTTTTCGAAATAAGAGTGTCTTTCTTTTTAATATCATTTTCAAGCTATAAAAGGTTAGACAAACATACTGCACATATGTATATAATTTTTAAATTATATATCACACTTTTTTATATTTCAAATTTTGAATCTTTTTCATCAATTTTAAATAAACCCATAATTTTTCTTCTTAAACAGTAACGTACTAATAATAGTAATAATAAAAACAATATAATTTTTGATAATAATAAAAATGGTAGTAAAAAAAGTGTTTTTGATATAATATTGTCGAAATTTTAATATAAAAAAGTGATATAAAAATAGTATTTGGAATTATTTAGTTCTAAAATTTATATCTATTGAAATAATAGTATTATCTATAATAATAGTAATATGGGAAAGGTAGTAATAAAATTAATTGTAATAAAATGTATAGGTTTTTAATTTCAATAAATTTAGTTCTAATAATAAAAGACATTAATAATTCTGAAAATGTAGAAAGAAAAAGAACCTATTGCATAATTAAAATATTAATACAAGTATGTTTCATAAAATAGTAAATGGTAGTAACTATATATTAATAATTTTTGAATAACTTCAATGATAGTAAAATTAATAATAGTAATGGTAGTAATAATTTCTAGTTTTAGATTAATCATGTTGTTGAAGAGAAACCCCGTTTTGTTTTAGTTTTGCAGATATTTGTCTTACCATGAACTTTGCAGAATGATATTTTGGGCAATCTTATCCTGTTAAAATTTGTTCCCTTTTCTCCTCCTCTCTCTCCATTTTTGAATCTCTTTTCTTCTCTTTGATAATTCTTAAGCTATTTTTTGAGGAATTTGCTCTTGAAAATCCATTAAAAATGTTTTCGTTTTTATTGATGGCAAGACATTTTTTTTTTTAATCTTTTTATGTCAAGAAAATCATTTTAATTTTATTCGTAAAAACTTTCATAAAAAATTTTGTAATTTTGTCCCAAGGGTTTAAAACAAAAAAATGAAATCAATAAAAAGTTTATACTTATATTATGGAAAAATATGTTATTTTTTTTTACTAATAGTCATGGAAAAGGCATGAATCCATTTCAATAAGTGATTTCAGAGACTTGAGCTGACGCCCTATAATCCAATGCAATCTGTTGCATGTTATTTGGAAAGGAAATGGGCGCCACCAAGTAACCTTAGTGACCTAAGGAATGCCGTGAAAGATTCAAAAAGATTATCCAAAAATCTGCTAGTTCTTCGATTAATTTATTTTTTTATCAATTTGGTGCTGGGTTCCAAACTTTGAGAATATATGGGCGCCACCAATTAATATGTTCCCATTTCTCCAAAAAATGCCATTTCTATATCTTCAAATACATATGAATTTGTATTTTTTTTGAATAACTTTATTTTTCATGTTTAAGGGATTAAAAAAAACAGATCCGTAATTGTAAAAAAAAAAACTCTCCTAAAAATAAAGGCAAATCAGTAATTAACTGGGGCATATGAATGGCATATTGAAATTTTAATGCCCTCAAAATGAAACTAAATTTCATTTAATCCCCACACAGAATGATTTTTTGTTTTCATGGTTGATGCAACGAAACCCGGGAGGGGGAAAACAATTTGCGCCTTTTTCAGGCTCAAATTTCCGTCGAAATATGAAAAAAAAAAATTATAAAAAATCAATTAAAGGCCCACTCTTGATGTTTTGCCAACAATTCTTCTCAAAAAAAATCCTTCATGCAATTTATAAAAAACTATTCACCTGTGCATTCGAATATTTTACATAAATGGTCTTATTGCATATCTATCTCTTGATTGTTGCTGAAATTCAAAAAATGGGTCTGTAATTTTAACCTTCTTTTTGGCATCTCGAAAAGTTTCATTTTTGTTTAGATACGATTGACATTGCATTTTTAAATTGCATTTGGTCGGAAACATGGAGCTGGAAGGGAAGAATGACCTTAGGCAAAAATGCGATCCAAATAAACTGTTAGTTTTATTCAATTTACGGCTAAATCTAACCAAAAAAATTTCTTGGTAATGTTAAATGATGAAATTTCATTTTTTTAAAATTATTTTTACATTTCTTCTTCTTACTACCAGTAGTAGTAAAAATAGTAATGGTATTTGTTAAATAATAATAATAGTAATTTAGTAATAGTAGTAATAATTTTAAATGGTATTAATAGTAGAAAAAGAGTAGTAATAATAATAGTAATGGTATTTTCTTAGTAAATCTTATAGTATGTCATAAAAATAAATGGTAGTAATAGTAAATATAAATTATAATTTATTAATAGTAGTAGTAGTAATAATAATAGTAATGGTAGTAATAGTAGTAATAATAGTAATGGTAATAATAGTAGTAGTAGTAATAATAATAGTAATGGTAGTAATAGTAGTAATAATTAGTTCATTAATTTTTAGTAGTTTAATAATAATAGTAATGGTAGTATTAACAAACTTGTAATGGTAAACAATAGTAGTAGTAGTAGTAATAGTTTAATCTGGCATTGCAAACTTAAAAGACTTTCACATGGGTAGATTCATCGACGCTGCCATAGCGGTCTCCATATAATACGTATATATTATGAAATGACTTCGTCTTGACATATAAGAATAAAATTTTTAAATTGTCATCCTTCGTATATTTGTGAAAATGTAATAGATATGTGATATTCATTTGGATCTGACTAAAAATTTGGAAAACATAATAATAATTTGGAAAAAATAAAACTATCTATAGTTTTCTTATGTCTCCATCATCAGAGATCTTGTG
>CAHIKZ030002286.1:432500-452500 GCA_903632075.3 Acanthosepion pharaonis | reverse complement strand
AATACATTCTTGCACTAATTATTTTGTTTGAATAAATTTCAAATGATTCTATAAAAGAAATTATTAAAACATGAAAAAAATGTCTAAAATTTCCACATATTTCTAGTTAATTAAACAAAATGACTAAAAAAAATCTAGAAAATTTTTAATTAAAGTAATAAATTGTAAAAGCCAATCAATTAAAGTTTTTTTTAACTGTTCAATCAGAATCAACCAGAGACAAAACATTTAGAATGAATTACAAATCTTTGCCAGTCAGTGTTTCGTTGCCGCCATTTTTTTTTTGTTTTTTTTGTTTTTGTTTTTTTTTTTTCTCTTATCAACATGCTTCATCAGGGGCAATTTGAATTATTAAATCATTCTTCCCAATAGAAATTAAAATTAATTCACATTTGTGAAAGAAAAAGAAAGCATGGAATCCAAAAAATCAAAAAACTACATCCATCAAAACCCTGTTCATATGGTATAATTATTTTTTAATAGCAGCGTATTAGGGTCCGAATAGAATGACTCATCTGACGATTTTTTCTCCTTTTTATTTTCTCTTTATTTTTTAGTTAGATACTTAGATTTGAAATATCACTGAGCTAACGTCAATATCTAGGTCATGATGTTCTTTGTTTGGTGCAGGCAGTTAAATATATTAAATTCCAACAATAAATGGTCGAAGGTTGAATCTAACGGTTTTATTTGACCGATGAAGTTTTTTAATATCAGATCCAAGTATAAATACCGTCGAGAATTGAAAACCATACTACGGTTTGAGCCAAAAATCGAACGCAACCGTTTATAGATAATTATCTTTGGCTGTGCTTTAATATTAACATATATATCATCGTGACCGAGGGTTTTTACACTAAATTTTTTTTTTTTTAATAATCAATCTTTTACTAATATTTTTCCAAACTTCATAGGCCTTTTGAGGAATTTTATCTTTATATTATTTGGACTATTGTAATATTTTTCACCATAATTATTACAAAATATTTCAAATTTAGTTTTTTTTATTTTTCAGGTGGTAGAATGTCGTGAAATGAACCCTTTATTTTGCTCAAAAAATCTAGACTGTTCTATCATTCCACGTACCATGTTTAATGGATGTCAGTTATCAGCTGTTAATCTGTAAAATGTTCTCCACTGCTAAAATTTCATTTTTAAAAACTCACATCTAAGTTTTTAAGCCTGTCACTGGATTTTTTTCGCCTTTATCCACTCAATTTGTGTCCAAAAGGACATCTCATCGTATGAATTGTCTGGGTTTATAAACCTAACCCCACTTCCAACGTGTAACAAAAAATTTCAAGTTTCATATTGAATTTTTGCTGATTACGTCATTGAATGTTTTTACCAGAACTCAACTTGCAATTTTTGTTGTGATCTATTTTCTTTAAATTATAATTTTTTACTGGTTCCGATATTGTATTCATTTCTATGCTTGGTCGTATCTAGATTTTTTGTGGCTTATATAAATATTTCGATTTTTCCAACCACCTGAAGAAGGCCGAGTGTTTATTTCCAGGAACGGGATAAATAAACATAATGGATGATACAAAACAATAGTCCGAATAATGTAAATATTTGCTCAAATACGATGTGTTCATTCTGATATTAACAGATACTGTCCTAAAATTGGAAAATAAGTATGTACCTGGTAATTTTTCATAGTGATGTTAATTAGATTCGTGAAAAAAGCAACTGTGTATCCATATCTCTCTTGAGGTAAAAAAATATCCGGAAATATTTAACATGTCAAAATCCTAAATAAAAAAGTTCTAATTTTTTAAAAAATTTAAATGACCCACTAAGTGATTCCGATGAACATCCTATTCAGACAATAAAAAATCCAACATTTGTAAAAAGAATTCCAACAAAAATTTAATTTCCTTTTTCAACACTCTAACATTTTGGAGTCTCCTTTAATTTGATCTAGGGTCAGATTTTATTTTTTTACTCAAATCAACATTTTCAATAATTTTACAATCCTTATATTCTTTCAAATTCAATACAAAATTTAATTCTCCCAAAAGTAGGACCATCAAAAATTCAAATCCTTGTTGCAACGCTTCAAAATATTATATTTTTAAAATTTCAGGGCCCTTTTTAATTTTCGGTGTCCAAAATCCTAATCACTGCCTTCAGTTACTCAAAACGTTAATTTGTAAGCAACCTTCATTATTTTATAAGTTCCGTCGCCTTTTATTAACAAAAGGATTTTCTACAAAAGCAAATACTTTACATTTCCGCCTTGTCTATATTCGTTTAAAAAACCACCTGCTGAAAATTAACTAAATTAATTTTTTTAAATTTAATTGATGAAATTCATCAACCGAAAAAAGTTTGTAGTCGGTTGATATCTATAAAAAACATTCTGTTTTTCCATTTTTAGTGAAAATAGGTTTTTTTCAATTTATCGCTTTTCCAGTATTGATGAGATTTTTACATCAATTTCAAGTGCCTTCAAGTCTTGAATGCGTATTTTGTTTAAATTTTAAACAATTATCATTCTCCAATTGATGAGATTCCATCCGTTTTTAAGTAAATAACAAATCATTAATATTCCGCTTTTGAACGTTCAATCGCCATTTTAAACACAGGCAAATATCATTGCAAATTTTTTTGACCAGAGAGGAAACGTTTATTTTAGATATATTCTAGTTTACTTCTACGAAACCATTTCAATTGTTTTATTGGATGACGATTGGAATAAACGTCAGAAAGTGTTACATAAATATATTTTATAAAATTACCTTATATATTATTATATACTATTGTTATATAGGAATAAAGTGTCGCTGCCGACACTTGAGTTTGAACATAGATCGCCAGTGAGCAAATACAGGCGATCCCATTATTGAATTAAATAGACCGCGTAAAAATAGAGGAAATGCACATATAGGAAGTCGCGGGACGTCTAAATGATCTATTTTCTAGTCTATCCTCTATTACTATTCGGATCTGCTATTTCTATCCTTCTATTACTATACGGACCGCTATTCTCTTTATATACTATTCACTATACTATTTCTCTATTCCTCTCGTTTCACTATAATTCTGGCCCTTTTAACTATTCGAGCGAGTATTATCGAGCAAGTACTATTAGTGCGAGTGATATTCGAAGGCGTCTGACACCAGTATTGTTCAACGGCGTTACTATAGTTGTATCTGCGATTACAAAGTCTCTACTACAACGAGCATTCCTCCCGACAGACGAGGTTATTTTAAGAACATGGCAGTTTTCATAAAATGTTTTATTTTGGTAGCAATTTGCGGTATTGGGAGAAACTATCCGGTTCTATATTCAATTCTCTTTTATAGTAAATTTGATCCATACTCTGACGTCTTGAGCCCCTCCGCGTGGTGTAATGGTTAATGTTTGTTTCTCTTAGAACAAAATTACGACTGAGTAGTGAGTTCAATCCTAACTGCGTTGCTCCATACTTCTCTTCTTCTATACTAAATTTGATCAATATACTGAAATATTGGGCACCTCGGCGTGGTGTAATGGTTAACAAGCTTGTCCCGCTAGAACAATTACGACTGACTAGTGAGTTCAATCCTGTGTTGCTCCATACTTTAGTCTTTGTGTCACATCGCTTAAGAAATCATATGGTGATAATGCTTAGCAAGTTTGTCTCGCTAGACCAATTACGACTGAATAATTGAGTCCGATCCTCACTAGGTGTCCCATAAATTCTGCCACATCTAAGCTATGCTGACGTATTTCAAGTGTTTAATATTTACTAATTGCACATGTTCATGGTAAATTCAATGTATTCAATGGCCTCACTCTAATTCCAGATAATAGTTTATGCTTTGGAAAAGTTTATCTCGAGTCCTTTTTCTTAGAACATTTGGTTGAGGCTCTTTGTATTATATCTGAGTCCATTCTTATCTCCAATATGAGTACTTTCACAAATAAAAAGTATAGGTTGCAATACTAATGCTGAGAAAGTGATTTCCAGTGTTTTCTTTTTCTATTGGTCGAAAAATGATTTTGAGAAATAATTTCTATTGGTCGAAAAATGAGTTTGAGGAATAATTTCTATTGGTCGAAAAATGAGTTTGAGAAATAATTTCTATTGGTCGAAAATTGAGTTTTAGGTTAATCGCACCGATCAAATGCAGGCATTTTATTTCCGCTTGTGAGATTTTCAAGTAAGTTTAACGCATAATTGTATCGTCATTAACTAAGTCTAGTTTAGTTTTGCACACGGAAATATGTATGAGGCATTTTGTGAGGATCGAACTCACTATTGAGTAATAAAAGTGTACAAAACTTGTTCACAAAATATTAATTATCATTCATATACGTAGAGTTGCCCAATGTTAACGGACCTATATTCACTTTGTTCACAAATATTTTCATGATATTCTGAAATAAGTAAATTTTCCAGTATAATATATCGTTTGCTTTTTGTCAGGTTATTTTGAATCTGGTGGTCTTTAGAAGTAAATTCATTCTTTTTCTTATTATGAAGGTATCAATAAGAATTAAAATTTTTATATATATATATATATATATATATATATATATATATATATATATATATATATATATGCGTTTTGGGTGTGGATCCTACGCGTGTGTGTGTGTGTATTTGGCTGTACAAAGTCTTCAATTCGCTCTATTGAGTAGAAAAAAAATTTATAAACCCAAAAAACGTCTTAGCTAAAAAATTTTCAAGAATTAAAGGATTTATTTTAATCTGACATTTTAACGTTTTGAATATATATATATATATATATATATATATATATATATATATATATATTAAGAGACGAAAGGCAATAAAGAAAAATTTCAGTAAATATTCTTATTGCTATGCTCCAAGATCCTCGCTGTCGTATAATATGCGGACTTGTATGCAGGTCACTAGAGTGACTGAAGTGTGACATACGACACAAACATAAAAACCGAATGAGTTTTTCTGGTCCTTCATACATTGAAATCAACGAGAGAGTTCATTATATATATATATATATATATATATATATATATATATATATATATATATATTTCATTTTTCACTTTCTAGGCGGGAATGCCACTAGATGACCAGCTACTTATTATTCGAGAACGCCCACCAGTGATCCAATCACAAACACCAGTCAAGATAATTGAAGACTGACTGTGACACATATAATTCGTATAATCTGATAACAAGATGGATCGTTAATGGCAGCATCATATCAAGTTGACCTGTGCCATTGCTTCGAGAACCCAGTGTTCCCAAGTGGTTTTCTATCTAAGTACCGACCCAAAACAGACAATCTAGAACTGCGCTCAGAGGAGATTTGATCTGTAATCCGAAATTTTGTTTAGAAAAATCATTGTAAAAAAACATTGCTTTGTGATAAGTTGGCAATTTTTATGAGTTTATATATTGGCTGCGTGAGATTTATTTTTGATAGTGCTATATGTTGATTTTGTTTTTTTTTTTAATTTATGCATATGTTGACAGGAACTTTGGTATATATGCATTTCACTAACCATGGGTTTATCGGCCATATTTATTTCCTTTGAAAATTCAGGAAACCTCGTCGAAAAACTAAAGGGAATGTATTGAGATATATAATCTTATCAAAAAGCTACCCGTCAGTCTACGGAGATTTTGGAGTCCTCTAAGCTGACTTGCGGATCACTGTTACAAACGCCTGCTCAGGCACGTTTCTATTTATTCAACAACCGCAGAGTAAACTTGTGGCTTATACTGTAAAGATTTTCCAAGCGTAGCTTAGATGTGGCACAAGGCCGAAAGCATGGGGCACCCAGTGAGGATCGAACTCACTTTTCAGTAGTAACTGATCTATCAAGACAAGCTTGCTAACCATTACACCACGCCAAGGTGTCCTGCGTCTTATATTGTAACTATGTTGAATAGACATTAGAGTTTTTGCGAGAGATTCTAGTTGATAATACTGATGTAAATTTACCATGCTTTAGTGACCAATTTTAGTTTAGTTTTGTATAAGACCTCGGGTATTAAACACCCATATAGGATCGAAGTTGTACTAATCCACCAGATTAAATCGTTAATCTTTCTTCCTATCGTGAGGCCTTAAAAGTGGTCATGATGTTATTTAACAATTAATTTTACATCTGGTTGTAATTACCTATCGGAAACAACATACTTACTGTTCAACTTACAATTAACACATATCTTCAACCAGTAACTAACAAGAAGCAAGAATTTAGCATCTCCACTAAATATTTTATGCCATTTCTCGACGTTGGCCGGGAATGGCGGGAGATGTGGAGTAAAAAAACGTGGACTGCGGCGATTTTTCAAGTTAGAAAGGCTGTGTTTCTTTCTTTCTTTCTTTCTTTCTTTCTTTCTGTCTGTCTGTCTGTCTCTTTATCCCTCTCATGCAAACAGATACAGATATGTTTACTTATGGCCTAGGGTAATAGCGAGGTTAGATTTTCCTTCCAAATTCTTCCGGGGGGGGGATTGGCAGAGGAGAAGGTTAACCCCCACCCATTCCCATCGGAGTAGATTCTGCGGTTGTAGTATCTGTTCCATGCCGGAGAGCTTCCCTCCTCCCTTGCGTTCTCCTTCCACTGTGGCGTAACATCTGTTCCGTAGCAGTGGTATGACTGACTCTGACCAGCTTAGACAAGCTTTGACCAGCTTAGACCAGAGGCCCGAGTGGAAACACTCGTTAAAAACTGACCTTGTGTCACAACCTGACACAGTGAGGGGTTAAGGTAAATCTCGGGTAATAAGGAGGTTACAACCTTTAGTACTGAATAATGAGTTAGATCCTCACTGGGTGCCTCATACAAAATTAGTCATTCAATAACCCATCAAAGGTTGATATGTTTTAAAATCAATCGACTTTGCATATTTACTAAGAGCGTCTTAGTTCCCAGATTCGAATGAAGAGAAATTGGAAAGCCCCTCTCTCTCTCTCTCTCTCTCTCTCCTCTCCCTCTCTTTCCCCGCTCTTTCTCTCTTTTTCTATTTCTCTCACTCCCTGTTTTTCTTACTATCTGTTTTACAGACGGATGTGAAGACAGAGAAAGAGGGAGTGAACGAGATAGAAAAAGAAAGAAAGAACGGGGAAAGAGGGAGAAGAAAAGATAAAAAAAGAGTGGAGAAAGATAAAGAAACATTCCTCTTTCTCTCTATCGTGATCTGGATCTTATCTGTCTTATTCTCTCTTTTTTTCTTATTTAGTTTTTGTTGTGTCTCTCTCTCTCTCTCTCTCTCTCTTTCTCTATCTTTGTTTTTTTGCATCTCATTCTTCTTTTAATGTGTCTATCTCCTTTCTCTCTCTCTCTCTCTCTCTCTCTCTCTCTCTTTGTGTCTTGCCTCTCTCTCTCAGCAAATTTTTTTCTTCCCTCTCTCTCAGTCCTTTGCTTATTTTATTCTCTTTCTGTGTCTATCTCCTTTCTCTCTCTCTCTCTCTCTCTCTCTCTCTCTCTGAGTTTGGTCTTGTCTCTCTCTCTTTTAAAAAAACTTTAAAATCTCTGTGTCCTTTGCTTCTCATTCGTTCTCTTTCTGTGTCTATCTCCTTTCTCTCTCTCTCTCTCTCTCTCTCTCTCTCTCTTTGTGTCTTGCCTCTCTCTCTCAGCACTTTCTATGTCTTCCCTCTCTCTGTGTCGCTTTGCTTCTCATTCGTTCTCTTTCTGTGTCTATCTCCTCTCTCTCTCTCTCTCTCTCTCTCTCTCTCTCTTTTGTGTCTTGCCTCTCTCTCTCAGCACTTTCTATGTCTTCCCTCTCTCTGTGTCGCTTTGCTTCTCATTCGTTCTCTTTCTGTGTCTATTTCTCTCTCTCTCTCTCTCTCTCTCTCTCTCTCTCTTTGTCTTTTTGCTCTCTCTCTCAGCAAATCTATGTCTTCCCTCTCTCTGTGTCCTTTTGCTTCTCAGCAGTTCTCTTTCTGTGGAATATCTCCTTTCTCTCTGCGTGTGTGTGTCTTGCCTCTCTTTTCCTTCTCTTTCTGCATCTCTCTTTCCTTTCTTTTCCCTCTCTGTCCAATTCTCTCCCTCTTAGTAACTCTCTCCTCTCATCTGTCTCCCATAGACACCAGTCATGCGTGATACACGCTTAGGCGATCATTTATCTTCCGATACATGACTGACGAGGCAGATATTTTTCCGCAGTAGGTTGCCATTTCTTTCTGCGGTAGACCAGTTGCCATCCAAGGCTATAGGTCCCGGTCTTTCCTGCTATTTATCCATAGTGTGTGGAGGAGGCAAAAGAAGAGGACTCATACCTTTCCCAAGGGTATTAGCACGTAAGTGAATGTAATGGATTCGACTGGAATTCGAACTCGGCTCGCCGATTTCGAATTGCAATCGAATCCATTACATTCATAGACATATATTTACTAAGTTTTTCTTTAGTCCCTCAAAGCACCAAATGGGATGTGGCCTGGAAAATTTTATTGCACTAATCTTCAAAGTGAAAAGGGATTTTTTTTTTTTTGGCTGACTACTTTGAAAATCAGCATTCTAAGAACCTGGCTTTTAATCGATACCGAACGCTGACAACGGCTGTTAATAGAAAATACGTATCGGCTTCAACCAAAAAAACATATCTACAAAACAGGGAAATATTACGATGCAACGAGACGCGAAATTTTAATGTCGACCGTTAGTTGCTAATTTTCGTTTAATCTCGGATTTATTGTTGGGTGAGAAAAAGAAATTATATTTTCACGAATTATGGAAGGAATTAAAAATGTCATAAATTTAAGTATTTTATTACGACATTAAAAATAGATTTTTCGTTCATATTGTCAAGAAATAAAAATAAAATAAGACACATATAAAATTATCAACCGCTATAAAAATGTATATATATATATATGGTTGTGTACAAAACTTTGTAAAGTTAATCTTGTATATCTTGAATTCTCAAAATGTGTGTGGATGTGCGGGCGTGTGTGTGTATGTGTGTGTGTGTGTGTGTGTGATCGGATATTGTTTATGCGTTTCCACAGTTTTCATCTGATTTCGATGAAATTTTTTTTGTTTGATAGATAATTCTTCAGTGCCGGTTTTGAGTCCAAATTGGCTGTAACAAATTACAACCTTGAAGGCGCAAAAATCAAACAAAATGTCTGTAAAAAAAAACAGCGTGCAATCAATTTAGAGAGTTGAAATTTAACGCAAAAGATTATTAGAATTATTAAAAAAAAATGATATTATAAATAAAAATTATCGCATATTATTATTATGAAGGTCCATGGAAGAGGTTTCTTCCTTGCATGATTGAGAACTCAAAACCGACCCTTTTCAGGGCCACCTCCCCATTTGAAGAGTGTATCAGTTGCACTCAATTACTGTTACTAATATTAATTTTCGGGTGGGCTGACTTTAAACTTAAACTACTTAAACTAAAGTGAACGGCAAAAATTCCCAGTAATGAAACACCCGGTCGAAGTCGGGTTATACTGCTAGTTCCGATATAAAACGATTTAGTAATTAGTAAACGATTTAGTAATTAGTAAACGATTTAGTAATTAGTAAACTTAAATAAAATATCGGACAGAAAAACTGTTGAATAAAAATTGTTCGAAAAAAAAATATGTATATACTTCTCTTTGAATTTTTGGGATGATGATTTATGCTTATTAAGACTATCTACATTCGGCCATCTTTGTTGTTGTTATCACAACGTTTCAGCCGTTGTGCTCTCCGGCCTTCCTCAGGTGTATGTCAGTTCAAGTAATCTACAGGGAATTGGATACATGACTGACGAGGCAGATTTTTTTCCCACGGTAGGTTGACATTTCTTTCTGCAGTAGTACAGTTGCCATCCAAGGCTATAGAACCCGGTCTTTCCTGCTATTTATCCATAGTGTCGAGGGGAGAAGAAGATTCATACCTTTCCCAAGGGTATTAGCACCTCAGTCAGTCAGATGTACCATGCGTGATACACGCTTAGTCGATCATGTATCTTTCGATAAATGACTGACGAGGCAGGTTTTTTTTTCCGCAGTAGGTTGACATTTCTTTCTGCGGTAGACCAATTGACATCCAAAGCTATAGGACCCGGTCTTTCCTTCTATTTACTCATAGTGTGTGTGGGGGGGGGCGAAGAGGATTCATACCTTTTCCCAAGGGTATTAGCATCTAAGTGAATGCAATGGATTCGACTGGAATTCGAACTCGGCTCTCCGCTTCCTCAATCCGAGCCACTATCCATTACTGCACCAGATAAAATCCCTTCTTTGGCACATCCGTCAAGTCCCACAAGATTCGTCCGTGAAAATCAATTTTTCATGTATTTCTTCATCCAATTTTGATGCTTTAACACATTTTCTTTAGTGAGAGGAGTTTTTTTAGATTTCTCGACAGATCCCAATTTGTGATGTATTCTACACATTTTGTCATTTTTGACTCCCACAGTTCCAGCCTATTCACTGGTTAAAATTGTTTTGTTTTTGTTTTTTTTCGCTATAATTTGCTTCCATTTATATCCCCCTCGAGGTGACAAGTTCCTAAAGCCTTTTTATTTGCTTCTGATTCTCAACTTTGTTATATTTTTAACAGCTTTTTTATCGTTCGATGATCTCGGCAAAGCTCTTTTGATATCACCAATATGGACATTACATTCACTCATTAACTTTGTTTTTTGTCTGTTTTTTCTTTGTTTTTGTTTTTCTCAGCTTTTGTTAGATCCTTCCACTAACCGTGTTCAAACACGGTTAATTGGAAAAAAGAAAAAAAAAAAAGAAAAATAGTTTTGATTAGATTTCAGAAGCCTTAAACAAATATTAGTCTAATCTGCATAATAACATCAGACTGGAATTTTTTTTTTATAATAAATCCAATAAGTTTAATAAGACTTGCTAAAACTACTTAAAAATGTAACTCAAGCTTTGTTTTGTCGTTTAAATCAATCATTTAAAAATTGATAAACATTTTTTGAAGCAAATTTGAATATTTGAGGTTTCTCTGATTTCATAAATTTAGAAGGACTTTATTTGCATATATTACTTTTTTACATTTAAACATCTATATATATAATACACAATGTGGTTTTATATATATATATATATATAAGGATTGCTGCCTAAATATATATATATATATGTATATATATATATATAAGGATTGATGCCTATATATATATATATATATATATATATATATATATATATATATATAAGGATTGTTGCCTAAATATATATATATATATATATATATATATAAAGGATTGCTGCCTAAATATATATATATATATATATATATATAAGATTGATGCCTAAATTTATATATATATATATATATATATATATATATATATATATATATATATATATATATATATATATATATATTGATGATGCCTATATATATAATCGTGGCTGTCCTCTCGGTTTCGAGCGTGACCACCTCCTTTATTAAATGTCCTCACCCCCTCCTACTCCCCTCAAATTCTATGTATTCGCAGGTGACTCTTCAGGCCAGCCAAACTGCGACAAATTTTGCCACAGAATTGGCATACGCGATCAGTTTTGTTTACAGTGACATTATTCGGGTGCACACTAGGTTTTGCACATTTACGCAAATGGCTTTTGAAGCCGGCAAAAGATAGGCACAATTTTCCGCATATGTCACAATTGATGTGGTGAATTGGTGGACCCGGTGCTGGACCCTGTTCACCTTTGCGAATCAGACGTTTGTAGGCACTGTCCTGCATACGGCTATTCTCAAAGGACTCAATGCCTTCGTGAATTAGTTTCCGCCACTTACTTCTATCCAAAGCCATTTTTCCCATTGGTCTACAGATAGTCCAGATTGTTTCAGATAAGATTTTATATATATATATATATATATATATATATATATATATATATATAATAATTGCGCGTTCACGCGTGTTTACAAAAGTCACCACGACAACACTCACGTTTACATCTTCGAAATTCATTCCTGATGATGATCTCAGAGGAGATCGAAAGTACTTAGGTTAACAAAAACAACGATGAATTCCTTGATGAATTTCAACTTAGCATCAAGAATCTAATTAGAGAACTAAAAAGGATTATTATAAATATATATATAAATAATATGTCTGTATTAGTCAAAGAAACATGCTTGGAAGAAGATATGCTGCCTAAATATATATATATATATATATATATATATATATATATGAAAGTGAACTTAGAAGTCAACACTTAGATACGACAGTCTGATTCATGCTAGATGCAATCGTCAGACCACGTGGCCTGACGATTGCATATAAAGCATGAAACAGACTGTCGCCTCTAAGTGTTGACTTCTATGTTCACTATATATTGAGCATGAAACAGACTGTCGCCTCTAAGTGTTGACTTCTATGTTCACTATATATTGAGCACTTTATCCCATAAATATAGCACACCTTAAGACTATATTTCTTCATATATATATATATATATATATATATATATATGAACTATAAAAAATCAATAAATGAAATAATGGATGAATAAATAAAATAAAAGATTGAAAGAAAAAGAAAGAAAATTTAAAACTACTTCTTAATTTAACGAATTTTAACGAAATTATATTGTGGTAAGAATTTCAGTTTTCATATATATATATATATATATATATATATATATCAATATTAAAAATATCAAAATATTAAAAATATACTGCTAATAATATTATATGAAAAGATTACTTAACTTTTAAATATCAATTTTATCCCGATTTCGAAGTTTCTTGGTAAAATTTCTAGTCTTCAAGGGATTCTGTTTTAAAAGATATTTTCAATTTTTAAAAATTGTTTTCCATTTGTTCCACATCCTTTTCAAAACACTTTATATATATATATATCTATATATATATCTATATATATATCTATATATATATATATATATATATATATATATATATATATATATATATATATATACAGCGATTCAGTAATGAATTATGCATCGAAAAAATAATTCATATTTATCTGCACGTGTTGCAAAATTATGGAAAATAAAGCATAATAAATATATTTTTAAAAGAATCCTTATTACAATCAAAACCGTTTGGGGTTTCTCTCTTCTTTTAATATATATATATATATATATATATATATATATATATATATATATGTATTATTATTATTATTATTATTATTATTATTATTTAAAAAATGATTACTTCGCTACATAAGAGTTCTCATGTTTCAAGAACAAGAGCCAAAAAACTTCAATAGATTTATTAAAATTAAATTGAATTAATGTATCAAGGTCTGTTTCATCATCCTCTAGCGAAATTTTTGGAATGCAAAAATTTCGTTTGAGGATGAAACAGGAATAAATATATATATATATATATATATATATATATATATATATATATATATATATATATTTGTTTATACGTTATTTTTATAGATACAACTTATTTGATTAAATGCTATGTTTTTGACTAAACGTTTTGTGTAAATGCTCTGTTTTTAATTAAACTAAATTTATTTGTGCAATTGATCTGTTTAATTAAACTTAATAATTAAAATTATTACTCATAGAATTTGTATCCATGAAAATAACGTATAAACAGAAAATATATTAAAATATTTGTCGGATTTAATCCATTATATATATATATATATATATATATATATATATATATATATATATATATCCGGACACCTCGGATTGAAGGAAAATACGTTCGAATAATTCAATATATACATATATATATATATATATATATATATATATATATATATATATATATATATATATATATATATATATATGTACATACACATATGAGAGCATGGATTCAGCATCCCTTTTTGATTAGCAAATATAGCGATCGTTTTTACTTAAACGAAACTACTACCCGTGTGGTCTTCGGGATTACCGACTCTATGTGCGACGGTGGTGGATAGTGCCGAGAGGTGTTTTTAATATGATTAGGTACTTACATATTTGCACGTGCCACCCGGCTCCAAATGTGTCACAATTGGCACACATAAATACATATATTAAATTATATAAAAGGCCACCAGACTCGCGCACGAATCATTCCATGAGTCACAAAAATCCTTCCGCCCGTACAGACGCACGCAGAGTTTTCAGTAAAAACTCTTTGCGTAGTACTTCCTCGATTATCCGGACACCTCGGATTTAAGGAAATACGTTCGAATAATTCAAAATTCCAGATAAATGAATGTCTGAATTATGGGAAAGGAATGAAGAAAAAAATCGTTTTTTTTTTTTGTTTTTTTTAACAAAACAAATAAAAAGAAATATAACGTTTATTTCTTCAAATAACACTTACAAATGTTTCGTTCAAGGTTTCGTCCAATGGATCTTTTAAGAAAAATAAAAGCGTCAGTTTTTGTCGATTTCCTCACGTTTTTCACCCTCTAACTCTGAAATCTGTACTAAATTAGATGCATTTAACGTAGTAGCTTCTCCTTGAAAAAGCAATTAGCTTGGTTGTTGCGTGCACTGGCCTTGTTCAAACTGCTTATCATGCCAGCACTCTCTTCCAGAAACTCTAAATATGGCCTGCTCAACATAGTTGCTGTATAAGACATATTTTGGGTCAATGGCTGATAAACAAAGACAAATGTGTCTTAGCAGTCGTCTTCAACATTGATTAGCTAGCTATAATAGACAGCGAATATCTATTATTTTTTATCAGGAGCCGTTCCAAACTTTGTATATTGGCTTTAATTTCAGGAGGAAATGAAGAGAAAACCTGTCCAACGTTTGGATATTTCTTTATTGTTTTTCATCGATTAAACTTTCGGTTCACATGAGCCATCATTATGATTTGTGGAGAAAAATGATGCATTTCAATATTACTTATTGATCTTGCGGGTGTGACCTCCATCTTCTGGGTTTCTCCTACTATATTTTGGATATGAGTCATTCCATTGTTCAAATTTATATTTAATTTCAATCAAAAGGAAAAAAATTCTGTCGGGTTGCAAAAACAGCTTGATCTGACCCATTTGATATGTATTTGATACAATACTTGTTTAAATGAATTTCAATATTGATATGACAGTTGAATTGTTGCAACAAATATGTATTGTAAGGCACTATCCACTGAGTGGTGATCTCATGATCAACTTGACGTCCATATTGCCTTATTTTGATCTTGCCGATGTGACCTCCATCTTCTGGTTTTCTCCTTCTCTATTTTGGATAGGAATTATTCCTTTGTTCAAGCTTAAATTTAATTTAAATCGAAGGGGAAAAAATTCATTGGGGAGGCATCCGAAGACTCCTTTTATCGAAATGAAATATACTTATCCATGTACCCTGGGTAATTTATTTTCAGAATATATATGATTATGGGGGGGGGGTCTATCACGAAAACCCTAGAAGGTGTTTGATAGCAGGCGGACAGAGGCTATAATGATGGACTCTCCTGTCTTGTAAAAATTATCGTTAGACGGGAGACTTCATCATATATAAAATTTACAATGGATTTGTGTGTACTGTCAGTGTTGGTGGTAACAATAAAACATTACTCGAAAATTGATTTGTAAAATAACAGCTAAAATTTATACTATTTATTGCTCACCGATCCATGTTACAAGAAATTTCATGCTTGTAGCAATCGTGAAACACAAACTGAGGCTATCCAACATAGGACTTCTTTATTTATTGACTACTGGCAAGATAATGGTGTAGTCCATTTTTATGCGGGAAAAATAAATTGGTAAAAAAAACGAATAGACGAAAATATAAAAAAAAATCTGAAAATAGGAAAATAATATTAAAATTGAAAATAAAAATAAATCTCATATAAAGTTGACCGATCAGAAAGAGGCGACCTTCGGAACTGGATATCTATCTCACTCAAATATAAATCTAATCAATGTTTACCTATACCCTTAAGTATGAATTGGGATCAAATGCAAATACATTATGGATCGGAATCCGCCAGGATTATAAGGTTAAAGGACAAATAAATCCGACCTATGCTTACGTCTCAAGTATCCCCCTCTAGTCTCAAGTGTAATCCAACCAAGATTTACCGATAAACTCAAATATACACTCAAGCAATACTTACCTATACCCTTAAGTATAAATCCGACTGTGTTTAATTAATGCAAGTGTAAATCTGACCGATGTTTACTCATAGATTCAAGGATGAACTCGGTCAATATTTGCCTATAGACTCAAGTAAGCCCGACCAATATTTGCCTATAGACTCAAGTAAGCCCGACCAATATTTGCATATAGACTCAAGTAAGCTCGACCAATATTTGCTTATAGACTCAAGTAAGCCCAACTAATATTTGCCTATGAACTCAAGTAAGCCCAAGCAATATTTGCCTATAGACTTAAGTAAGCCCGACCAATATTTGCCTATAGACTCAAGTAAGCTCGACCAATATTTGCCTATAGACTCAAGTAAGCCGGACCAATATTTGCCTATAGACTCAATTAAACCCAACTAATATTTGCCTATGAACTCAAGTAAGCCCGACCAATATTTGCCTATCGACTTAAGTAAGCCCAACCAATATTTGCCTATAGACTCAAGTAAGTCCGACCAATATTTGCTTATAAACTCAAGCATAAACCCAAACAATGTTTACGTAGAGACTCAAGTATAAACCTGGCCATTATTTACTTAGAAACGCGAATAAAAACTAGGCGACTATTTACCGAGACGTTTAAGTATAAACTCGGTCAATGTTTACCTACCTTATGTGGATTTTACCACCTATAAGCCCAACATGGGTTGATATGTCCTAAAATTCACCAACCCACATACGAAGTCTTAGAAAGTGTCGTTAAAGAATAGAAAACATTGAAAAATACGTTTCGCAGTTTGGAACAACAATGAGCCAACCCGTTTTGCAAGATGGATGCTTATGAATTTGAAGTTTCCAAGTCTGTCTACTTGTGCTAAAAAGTGGTGCTGGGACACAGGGCTTGTGCAAGGGTCTCGCCCCCGACTCTCCGAATCGATTATACGCCTCCCCCCGATTTTATTATGTGTACACCGCACTCTACTACATCTCAGTTTTCATAAGTTAGTATTTATATAAAATACAAATTTTATTGTAACCTAATTATGTACAATAATGGATCATATACATTATAGGTAAACAATTCCACAAGAAGAATTTAAAATAAATTCAGTGTATCTAAATACAAATTAGAGACATGTCATAATAGTATAATAATGATTCTTGTATAAATCGACAATGTTTTACGGCATTTTTTCCATATCAACTTGGGTTTTTTTTCTTGTTAAAAAGTTGAAGAATTTTAACACATTCGAAATTATGAATAAAAAAATAGTGAATTTTATATAGTGTTTTTTTTGTTTTGTTTTATTTTAGACTTAACATGAGCAAAGCAAATTCACGGATTTGCACAAAAAAGATTTCAGAATGACGTCAAAATCTATAAATTTTTCATCCTTTAAAAGTCATTTTTGCCTAGTTTAATTTGTAACGTATATAAATGTAAGTTGAAAAAAAAAATCAAATGTTGAGAAGATAACGAGGCTCATTACCCGGAGACCCCAATCAATCTTGCTCCCCCACCGGTCAGGGTGTTCGTGGGTAGTAGGAATGTCAGTCGCAGTTGCTTGTGCTCGCTTAACTCAAAATACGAATGAACTTCTACTGTTTTCTGTCCTCTCGTTAGATAACCAATCAAAAGATGTCTAGCCACAAAAATGTTATGATTTTGTTTTATGGAAGATCAGAGTAAGTTTGCAAGTTGTTGGGTAAAGCACTTTTCATTAACTTATGTCACCAGATAGGAGGAACAATAAAAAAAAAGCATTTTCCTAAACATTAATTGGTGTCAGTCACAGGTTTAAACGTATACGTGAGAAAACACGCACACATATATATACAGACGCATAAGTATGGGCACTTCGACGTCGTGTAA
Source organism: Acanthosepion pharaonis (assembly GCA_903632075.3). Lineage (NCBI taxonomy): Eukaryota > Metazoa > Mollusca > Cephalopoda > Sepiida > Sepiidae > Acanthosepion > Acanthosepion pharaonis. Next base: position 434,668 of record CAHIKZ030002286.1, on the reverse strand, counting down.
TGGTTAACAAGCTTGTCTCGCTAAAACAATTACGACTGAGTAATGCGTTCGATCCGCACTTTGTGCCACATCTAAGCTATGCTTAGAAAATCAGCAGACACACATATATACATATATAAGCAATTACTGGGTATCTCGACGTGGTCTAATGGTTAGCAAGCTTGTCTCGCTAAATCAATTTTTACTAAATAGTGAATTCGACCTTCACTGGACGCCCCACATCATCGGCCTTGTGCCACATCAAACGCTACGCTTTGAGATTCATTTTGAACGCTTCGACGTGGAGCAATGGTTAGCAGGCTTGTCTTGCTAGATCAATTACGTCCGACTAGCGAGTTCGTTCCTCACTGGGTGCTCAACAGTATCGGCCTTGTGCCACATCAAACGCTATGTTTAAAAAATCATTTTGTACACTCCGACGTGGTACAATGTTTAGCCATGTTTAACAAACTTGTCTCGCTAGATAAATTACGATTGTGTAGTGAATTCGATCCTCAATTGGGGCTCCACACTTTCGGCCTTGTGCCATATCTAAGCTAGAAAATAATTTTGGACACTTCGACGTTGTGCCGTGTTTAACGGGCTTGTCTTGCTAGATCAATTACGACTGAATAGTGTATTCGTTTTTAAACAATATAATTATATATATATATATATATATATATATATATATATATATATATATATTATATATATATATATATTTTTATAAATATACATATATATATATATATATATTATAATTATTTTTTTTTTGATTTGATTTCTTCGCTACATAATTAAAATTAAATTGAATTACAGTATCAAGCTCTGTTTCATCCTCAAGCGAAAATTTAGGAATATATATAAACAATATATAAGGGGTTTTAAAAGGTTCAAATCAATCAAACAGCCCTCGCTAAAGGAAACGCTGTTACATAAGCTGGAATCAACAATCAAAATACAAGTATACAAGAACTATTCAATATCATCACTTGATAAGACACCAGTAGTGTTGAAACAAAATGGCTATTTTTGTAGTGATTTTATAACATTTTTATGTTATAATTTTCGAATAAATGATTAAGCAATATATATATATATATATATATATATATATATATATATATATATATATATATAAATTATATATATTTATATATATATATAAACAATATATATATATGGGGGGAGATAGCGGTATATAAATTTATCTATATCACGAACAATTTTGGAGGAAAGATGTATGACAAAGTGGAAAACGTTTTCGTGTGAGGCGTTCCGTCCATTAGGACTTCATTAGACTAGTTTTCTTTATGTTGATACGACTACGCATGCGCAGATACGAGAGACACTGGGAATTTTAAATATTGAAAAAGTAATTTTTCCTAAGTGTTTCTTTTTTTTTTTTTTTTTTTTTTTGTCAGCATGGAAAAATACCAAACAATAAAAGAAAATAAAAAAAAAAAGAAAAAAGAAAAAGAAAAATAAAAAAAAAATCCGATATCAGCCAATTCATTTCGAAAACGGAATTGGCAAGATTATATACCCAAAACATATATGTATATTCAGTATCTGTTTATATTTCTGAGATGAGGTATTATGTATAGTATTTACATTGTTCGGACTATCATCCTCATCTTTGTTGTCATATTTATTACAAAATTTCAGCCGTTGTGCTCTCCAGTCTTCTTCAAGTGGTTGGAATGTCGAACTGAACCCTTAACACAATTAACAGGAGATAACTGATAACTGACATCCATTAGACATGGCACGTGGAACTAGAATAGTGTACCCCAGCGAGCGAAATAAAGGATTCAGTTCGACACTCCAACCACCTGAAGACGGCCGAAGCGTACAACGGTCGAAACGTTGTGATAAATATAGCAACAAATACTATAATTACATACATAAAAAAAAATCTACACATTCGGCTAAAAATAAACGCCCAAAAACATCCTTGATAGCCGAAACCGCTCGTATAGACAGAATATTCGAAGAATTTTTACACACCTTATGCCCAGAAGTAAAAACACTTTTATGAACACAAGAAAAATTGAATCAAAAGCTTAGCCGGCAGTACCTTGTCAGTCGTCCCACATAACACACACACACACACACATATACATCTCTCTCTCTCTCTCTCTCTCTCTCTCTATATATATATATATATATATATATATATATAT
>CAHIKZ030002286.1:412500-422500 GCA_903632075.3 Acanthosepion pharaonis | reverse complement strand
AATATCCAGAAACAATTGATCATCTTGTATCAGGTTGCACGATATTGGCACCCACTGAGTATAAAACCCGGCATGACAGAGTGAGCCAATATCTGCACTGGAAAATATGCAACTTTTACGGAAAAAAAAACTGCTAGAAATTGATATGAACATCACCCAGACCCGTTTACAGAGATAGAACCTGTAACAATTTTAAAATACACACAGACAGACCAATAAAAGCTAATCACCCATATATCGTTATTAGAGACCGAAAAAAAAGAATTCCTTCTTAGTAACATGGCATTCTCTGCAGGTGGCATTGTATCTTTGAAGATCTTCAAAAAAACTATCAAAACACAGGGCCCATGGAATCAAAATCTCAAAAATGTGGCACATGAGGACATCAACATATCCAGTTGTAGTTGGAGCACTCGGATTAATTGGAAAAGGTTCCAGTAGATTCATTGAAGTGATTCCTGGTAGCCCATGCCTTAAAGAAATACAATAAAAATGTTCTCATGAATACAGTACACACCTTACGAAGGGCTTTATCTATGTAAAATAAGTGTTATTTTTTTGTTTTTGTATTTTTTCTTTTCCAAACTGCTCAGTGGAAAATGTCATAATGCCATTTCTGTATATATATATATATATATATATATATATATATATATATATATATATATATAATTTGTAAATAATAAAAAAAAATACCGATAATCACCTTTCTAAAACAAGATAAACTCATAAATTAAAGATCGGAGTTCATTTCTAAATTTAGACACGGAAACAAATTCCTTCTTCGCTATCTAACACCACACGATGGCCAAAATTACTAAATAAAATCTATAATATAATTCTAATAAAGTCTATTCTCAATGCCGAAACAAGAAAAATATACAAAATGCATAAATAAATTAATAAATATATATGCGTGTGTTTAAATTGGTTTGAGGCTACCCAAGTAGCCTCTCCACGAAATGAGGGTGGCTGATTCAAAGAACGCTGGATCAAAGTTGTCCGATTTACGGTGATTTTCCTAAACGCAGCTTAAATGTGGCGCAAGGCCTAAAGTATTTTGCACTAAGTGAGGATCGAACTCACTGCTCAATTGCAATGGTTCTAGCGAGATAAGCTTATTAACCGTTACACCAAGCAATGTGCGTGTGCATATACCACTGTATGTACGTATGTGAATTTCCACTTCTGCTTACCTTTCTTGTGCATATGAAAGCGCTGACGCCTATTTACACGTGATGCATCGTGTGGTGTTAGATAGCGAAGAAGGAATTTGTTTCCGTATCTAAATTTAGAAATGAAGTCTGCATATAAAATCGCCTACGCCTATTTACACTTGATGCATATGTACACCCTTGTAAATTGCTGAGTCTTCTATTTAAAAACTGAAGAGTCTACATTTGTTTAAAGTGCAAATGCGATTGTCTCTTTGTCAGCAAAAGTAAGTGTCTAATATGTGAATTACGAATTGGAGACCCCCAAATCAAGCAAGTATAAAAATTTTAATATCCCCGGAGTGTCTTCAGAGTCAACAGAAAATACGACACCGACATCCTAAGGCGCATTTGGATAACAAAAAATGCCTTCCAAAAGTTAAGCAAAGTAATAAGAAACGGGAATTTTTTGGTTGAAAACAAAGAAAAGTGTACTAAACTGTTACATAATATTAGTCCTCTTACATGGCAATGAATGAGGGATAATCTCTCCACAGATGTATAAGAGATTTGAGGCAACAGAAATGTGGTTCTACAGAAGGATACTGAGAATACCATGGACTGAACGTGTGAGTAACGACGAATTTTTTTAAATCATTTCACCCCAAACAAGGCGATAATGCTACTAAGACAACAAGGGGCTATTGGGAGTGAAAGAGAATTAAAAGACTTATTAAACTATCTAACTTTATAACTTATGTGTATATCTTGAGACATTTTTAGTTTGTTTTGTAAATTCCTACTTCAGGTTTAACATTGTTATTATTTTGTTTTGTGTTAAGTCACTTAGTGCTTTTGAATTCGGATATATCTATCTAAGCCATTCTTATTATCTATATATCTATGCAGTTTTTGCATATATATATATATATATATATATATATATATATAATTTTTTACCCATATCTATCAATCTATGGTGTTTCGTCCATATCATTCACTCATTTTATTTGTCACATTCTCAATCTATATATATATATAAAATCTTAATATATGTTAACCAGCCTATAATCTACATAATCAGCCTATAATCATATAACCTATAACCAGCCTATGAACTGCTTATAATCTATATATTCATCTCATCGAATGTAACAAACTATACATTAACTGTCAGCTGGCAACTGCATATATATGTACGCGTGTCTCTTCGTGTCTGTGCATATCTGTTTGTTTGTGTGTGTGTATGTGAAACTTACAGAACTTACAACGACTCTCTCTCTCTCTCACACACACAAACACACACAGATAGATAGATAGATAGATAGATAGATAGATAGATAGATAGATAGATAGATAGATAGAATAATTACAGACAAAGCCAGAAATTTGTTTTGAAAATAATGTAGTTTTGTATTTCGGTATCATGTATATTTTAGATGTTATATAGATTCGAAGGAAAAAGGAACTTGTACAAGTTTTAAATAATAATTTAAAATAAATAAAATATATATATATATATATATATATATATATATATATATATATATATATATATATATATAATATATAATTATCTTAAAATATAAAAAAAATAGGAAGAACTCGTTAAATGAATAATCCAAAAAGTTCTTTTAAAATTTTTTGTTATTATTTTTTTAAATATTTATATTTTTTGGTAGCATAAATTTCTTATTTTTATTTTGAAAATATGATTCAACAAATACATATTTTCTCATGTTTCACAAAACAATACCGTTAAAAAAATATAAATTATTTCATAAAAAGAATTTTTTAATGAATTAAAAAAAAAATTTTCCTTTCCATTTTCTTCAAAAACGAAATTTCTTTTTTAACTAAATTTAAAAAAAAATATTTTAAAAACAGAAGTTTCAAATCTTTTTAAATAGAACTATTTTTTTAAACTAATTATGTTAAACCAATTATTTTTCATATATTTATATAAATAATATATATTATATATATATATATATATATATATATCCTGGCTTAACAGTAAAATTGGCCAAAATCTTGTAAAAAATCATGGGATAATTGTCCATCTCAAAAATGTTTAATATCTAAAAAAAAACACTAAACTAATTGATTTTTTTTTTTCCCAGATTTTCAAATAAGACGTTTAGCCATCTTGACACCATTTGTCGAAAGAATCGCTCAAAAACCCTTTGAGTTATAAACCTAAAAAATAAATTAAAATTTTGTTTCTCAACCCCAACTATGTCATCCCAAATGAATTTTGAGCAAAAAATTTCATTTCCTTCAAAAATGATACCAACATTCATACTCTGGCTTCCGTATTCAGAGTCCATTCAAGTACCATGAAGAGAACGGTGAATAAGTTTTAAAAAAGAGGGAACAGTAGAGTGGAAAACTGTATCAGGAGGTCACAACAAAATCAGGGAAACTTCATTTCAACTTAGAGCTAAAGAGATCAGTTAGAAAAGATCCAACTCAGTTCATAAAACGTTTGCCACGTGAGAAAGGAATTTAACTTATGACAGTCCAAAAAGCAGGGAAAAAATATTTGAAAATGAAATCGTACAGTGTAACACCAGTACCGAAAGTTGGAAATTTAGAGAGGGAAAAATCATCTTGAATAAGTTTGAAAATGATCCTGGAATAATATATATATATATATATATATATATATATATATATATATATATATATATATTTATATTTATTTCAATCCTTCATCAAATTTCCGATCCTTAGGTTTGATTAATTAATAATGAACATGTCATTTTCTTTTATGATCACGATTCTTCTGTTAAGCCTAATAATAATTAGTAATTATACATTCTTATTGTTCAAAGTAGAGTCTAAGAGTGTTATAAAACCTCGTAGAATTCCAGTAAGATATCTTTAATCATTTCCAAGATACTACAGTTCAAAGCTTAATCTAACAAATGGACAATTTGGCTTTTACACAATTGTTTGAAAGCCGTCGTTCGTTGGGATAGCAAGAGACCAGAAGTTATTGTGACTTGAGGTTTGAGGGTACTGGTGTTGTTCAACTGCTAACCATGACAGATCATACGCTTTCTCACAAAAACTGTAACTAAAGAACTCTCAGCATAGTTGCAGTATAAAACACACGTAGTCTAGGTGGGTGTTGAACAAACATAAATAAGACTGAGCAGGCAACTGCCACCGGGATTGGCTAGCTGCCCTATCAGAGGAATTTTCTGGGAAAACGAGAGTAACTGTCCATTATATTTAATAAACAGAAAATATTTTGGAAAAAAAGGACGACCATATTAATAATGTCCACAGAAGAAATTGAACTCACTATAATTGGTTTGTGATACAAGTTGACTAAACTGTATCAAGACAGTGGTTCATACAATAAAACTAAAAAAAAGTCTTGTCTCACTAACGTAATCTATTGATTCGTATTTTACTGCTTATCAACCCTTTGCGTGTTATTTAAAGCCAGAAAAATTTTTTAGATTGTAAGAAGATTTTTTGAGACAATAATGATTTAGTGAGACTAGGTCTTACTAATTAACCCATAGATGGGGGAAGAAGAGGTGGATTAATACCTACCCAAATGGCATTTGCGCATGTAAGTTTATATAACGGACGCAACGGGAATTGAAACTCGAATCTCCGATTAAAAATTACAAGTTTTCATCCATTACACCATCCACACATTACAAAAAACCGTGCATTCCCAAGCGGTCAAATGAAGGTACTGGCCAGGCTCGACGTTGCTTAACTTCGGTGATCGTGCGGGAAGCGGTGTTTCAACGTGATGTGGTCGTGAGCTTTGCCTACTCCAATTTGATTGAACAATAAATATGGCCTTCTTCCGTTCAAGAACATATCTCAAATTTTTATATATTTTGATTGCTACGTGAAACGATCGAAAAAAAAAACAAATATGTAAGGTATGATCTTTTTAAATGGTCAAGAAATATAGCCATCTCCTAAAGTTAGTTTTTTTTGAAAAAAAATCTCTGTCCTCATATGTCATATTATTGCATTTAAATAAAAACTGTGCATTCAAAAAATCATTCAAAAGAAAAAAATCCTCAAAAACATGAATAATATATATATATATATATATATATATATATATATATATATATATATATATATAAAATGAGTTTTTTTTAACAAAATTAATTAAACCTAAAAACCGCGAAATAAAAACAAAATCAAAAAATACATGAAACAATTGAAATCGTATGCGCGTAGTTAATAATGAATGTGTGTCTGTGTGTGTGTGTGTGTCTGTCTGTCTGTCTGTCTGAACATCTCCAAATCTATGGACAGTGGAAACAGATAGGTAAATTCAATATCTTTAGGATGCGGTAAATTCAACGTGCACTGTAAATTTTCTCAAAAGCAGGACAATGCAAAAGGAAGCGCTCATACCAGACAAAGCAATGCGAAACTGTGGTAGACAAACCGAGGTGTGGCGGGGAGAAGAAAAAGATAGTGTCGTACTATCAACCTACAAGAAGGAGATAATATAATAGCTCTGACCTTAACCTCGTGTTTCCTTTAAAAAATAAGGGTTTTCAAACTAACAAAATCAAAAAAAATTTTTTGAATAAGTATTGAGGAATTTTCATACGCCTATTTTTATCATAAGAAAGTTGAGCATGCGCGTACATTTTAAAAGTTATCAGGCATCCGACTTTATCACTTTCTTTCTCTCGTGGCACTAAGGTTTCGGGTTAGGAAAAAAATGGCAACAAAAGGAATGGCGAAGGCGAGATATGGCAAGAAAAAAATTTTTTGAAAGCTTCAGAAAAAAAGATCAAGATTGTTTATTTAATATTGACATACGACAAAAATAAATATGTATGTGAATAATATAAAAATATATATATATATATATATATATATATATATATGTAACCCGGATATAAATAGAGTTGTAATAACCGGAAAAAGGATTATATCCGGGTTTCTGAAAAATATCCGGTTTGGTCTATTTTATATACATTAACAAAGGCTCTAATTTGGGACCGGAAAATCTCTCTCTTATATCCGGCTTTCTCTTATATCAAATTTCTTTATATCCAAGTCTCTTATATCCAGGTTACACTGTATATATATTTATATAAAATATTGATGTGAGTTTGTACCCTGGTTTCAAATAATTTATAATATCATACAAACACTGATATTGATCGCTTTCTAATAAGTACCAATCATATATATATATATGATCAATAAATATAAAATTATATATATATATATATATATATATATATATTTTCATTATAAACACACATTTATATATATATATATATATATATATACATACACACATACACACATATATATATATATATATATATATATATATATATATATATATATATATATATTGATGCATGTTTCATTAAATAATATAGACAAGTTTTGTCTATTTATTTTAAGTAAATTCTTTTCATATCTTCTGATAATAACATTATCATTAAAAGACGAAAGAAAATCATCACACTGATACATTATTTTTAATCCTATCTAAGCTTTCGGCTTGCATAAGCCATTATCAAAGATGACAATTACATTACGATATATTAACCAATACATGGACAAAACAATAATGATAGTCTGTTTTTGTTTCCATGGAAGATTTCCAAGCAACGACAAAGACGTGCATACAAGACGCTGGAAGCGAAAATCGCACCGCAGCTCATGATATCACACATGACCAAACGAGAAGTATTAATTATGGGAAGCCGTTGATATAAACAAATGGTTTCTGTTATCAATTATAGGCATTTAAAATATTTGTAGAGATTTCATAGTTTATTTTGTTCAGGTTAGGTTTCAATGGTTTTATGTATATAGCTTCAAGAATTTTTAGTTTTTGTTTATTGTTTTCATGTTTAAGTATAATTGTGTTTTCAACGATGATTTTCCGGAATTGTGTATGCGGCCAGGCATATTGTTTTAAATGCCTAAAAATGTTAAAGTTATCATTCAAATATAGTGTCAAGCGTCGTGAAAACGAGTTTGTGGTGTGTCCAACATAAATATTATTTAATCCATTGGAGATACAATCTCCCAAAGGGCACTTGAAGTTGTAAACTATGTTGTTTTTTGCAAATCACTAGCGGCGGAAGAAGAATCATTGCGAATAATTGAGTTGGATATACTAGATTTAGTGTAGTATATGATTAACTTAATTTTTTTGCTAGGATCTGTTTTAGATATATTAGTATGTGTCAATTGTTTTGGTATATTTTCGTCTTGTTTAAAATTAGTATGCTTTTGATTACGATATAGAAGATTAATATATTTGGGATTAGTTGAAGCAGTATTATGTTCTATTTGCTAAATCTCCGTCGAAGTGCCTATTAGCGATTTGCTAAGAATGAGAATTCGGAGAGCCGAGTTCAAATTCATGTCGGTTTCGTTGCCTTCACTTACGCATGAATTTTATTTAAGGCACGAATCCCCAGATTCTCCTCCCAAAGAATGGGTTGAGCAGCAAAGGACAGACCCAAATCTATATTCATGGTTGGCTTTTAGTATCTACCTTTCGAAAAACGAAAGCTTACTGCGTGAAAATTTTAACCTAGTCAGTCATGAATCGAACAGGATCACCATATACATCACTTATAGCAGTTAAAAAGAAATTATTTTTATGGCACAAGGTCGAAAGTTTAAGCATAAAATGATTGATCGAATATTTTTTCTCAGTCTTCTAACTTGGATCTATTATTTACATTATTAAATATTAAAAAAGATACGTCGAGGTGTGTGCGTGTGTGTGTGTGTGTGTGTGTGTGTGTGTGTGTGTGTGTGTGTGTGTGTGTGTTTGTTGAAAAGAAAGGATTAGAATATTTTTTTTGAGAGTTAGTAACTGTCGCTAAAGTAAAAACATTCGTCTTTTTTCAAACAATCCCTGGTCGATTCTAAAACTTGGATCAGGTTTGACAGACCGGAAGTAAAAAAAAAAAAAAAAGGAAAGAAATAAAGGAACACCTCATAACGGAAATAATTGCTTTGTGGAAAGCCTGTGACTGCTTCCTGAGAGACTTATTGAAATCAAGAGCTATTAAAAAAAAAAAAAAAAAATGAACAAATAAAAAAAATAAAATAAAATAATTTCGTTTCGCCATAGATATTTTACCCTAACTAAATCTACCACGCCCTGATTTGGAGCTGAAGAACGAGGAAAATTCTTCGTTAAAAAATGGTGGAAATTAAGCCCTCTTTTGCATTTATCCATTGTTTGTTGTTGGGCAGGTAGCAAAAAAATGAAAAACAGAATATCGCTGCAATAAGCCAAGACGATTATTATTAAACAAAATAAGAAGCACGGTGGAAACATAGCGGCTCACTTTGAGGAATCGGAGAGCCAAAAAATTCCAATTAGAATCCATTACATTCAATTACGTATTTTAAAACCCTTGAATCCTCTTTTTGTTCACTAACTATGGGTAAATAATGCAAGACAGACCGTGTTCTATAGCCTCCGGATTCAACTGGTCTTTCCGCAGAAAGAAATGTCAACCTACTGCGGGAAAAATCTGCCTCGTCAGTCATGTATCGAAAAAATACATATTCCTAAGCGTTTATCAAAATTGGCACATAACTTTTGTGATATTCACTTATGTGCTAATAAAATTTGCTCTTTCTTACAATAAATGAATCCTCTTCTTCTATGGGGTACCTCAGCTATGCGTAAATAGCAAAGAATGTTTTCTGTAGCCTCGGATGGCAACTGGTCTACCGCTTTTTTTAAAAATGATTGACCTACTAAATTAGGAAAAAAATCTAATCGTCAGATTTTGTATCGAAAGATTTTTCAAAACATCACTTTAAGCAAAAATATTCTCCATAACTCACTGATATTCATGTATGTGATTTTTTAACCTTTGACAAAAAATATTTTTTTGTTTAAATTCTATAAATATTTATCAGCTATGGGTAAATAATAGAAGGAGACATAATCTGTCACAATTGAAATGTTTCTAAATAAAAAAAATGACATACTAGGAAAAAAAATTCTGAAAAATTAAGCCGAAATCGATTTAAAATCTGATAAATAATCTTTCAGTTAACTATTTGATATTCCTACATTTGTGTTATCCTGCATTTTAAAATTAAGAATGGATTTCAAATATGGTATTTAGAGATGGGTTTTTAGGAATTAAGATTCAAATTCTTTTCATTTGTGATGGTATTGAAAAAGATAAACCTATTAAAATTTCAAAAATTTGCCTCGTCATCATGTATCGAAATATAATTTTCTCGCCCATATATGTATATAATTTAAATAACTGACTGAATTAAAATTAAATTCTTTATTTCCATGTATGTTGATTCTATGCATTTTATCGTATATTTTTCTATGTATATTGATATACACTATAATATATAAATGTATATGTATATATATATATTATATTTTTATACAAACTATGAATAGTCTGTCTATATTTCTGAGATGAGATACTGTACTTATTTAAATCATTTACTATTGTTCTATGACCAATATTCCATCTTTATATATATAATTCATATATCATTCCTATATATAAATGTCACGTTCCTGATTCTTCATATATATTTTTATTTTTGTCCGCCGGGATAGATTGTGACTAAGGACTGCGTGTGTGACACATCCCGTATAATAGCTGTGGTAAGAAATATAAAGGATATAATATATTTCCCCTTTTAGTGAGACTTCAAGAACATCGTAAAATATTTAACACGAGGAAATTGAAAAAAATCAGGCGTCTTTGTTCCATATGGAGGGAAAGGGGAGTTTCGCCTCCTGTGGGATGAGGTTGAAATAATAGACAGAAAGATCACTGGAAAATACGAAAACTTAAAGAATCAGCACA